>JAVTVY010025931.1:0-112828 GCA_036873755.1 Hanleya hanleyi
TCCTCAAATGATTGCGAATTATTCGAATGTGTGTGTGGTTATGTCCTCAATTGGGTACCCTTTATTAATCGCTAGTGTGGAAGTGTTTACCCGATGACGAGGATGTATTTCGTACGATGTAAACCTTTAAAATGAGGAAAATAACGTCAGCTTTCTTCATGTGCTCAAATGGTTGCAGATCATTCAAGCCGGTAATTGGAAGTTGGTGTAATAAATGTTTCATTGTTGATAGGGGACATATTCCATACGAACTGAACCTTTCAAAACGAGGACATTCGCCTAATATATGTCTATGTCCTTAAATGGTTGCTTAATGAACACATGAAGCCATGTCCTCAATTGGGTATTCTTTGCTGAAAGCTTGTGTGGAGAGTGTTTTAACAATCAAGAGGACACATTACATACGATAGTGACCGACCTCGACAACTAGTGTTTTGACGGCAGTAAAGATATAACAAAAGAGGACATTTCACTCCTGTGTGACAGAACACATTTCCTTCTGTCCAAAGAAGGATATATCAACAGTTCCTCAAAATTTGTATTTATGTGCATGAAAAGTTGATGAATGGCTACGAATCTGTTATTTTACACCTTTAAAGTTGTTTTACCAGTATGATTTTCACATGGCTGTCACTTCTTCACGTGTGTGTAGCTGTCCTCAACTGGGTATTCTTTATTGAAAGCTGGTATGAAACGGGTTTAACTGGTCAAGAGAGGACACACGCCACACGATATAAACATTCAAAACGGAGACAGCACAGCGATGAATATGTCCTCAAATAATTGCTAATTATTCGAATGTGTGTGTGGTTATGTCCTCAATTGGATACCCTTTATTTACTACTAGTGTGGAAGTGTTTAACCGATGACGAGGACAGTAGTAGTAAAAAGCTAAATTGGGTCGTATTTATGCAAATGAGATGGCGTCATCGGACGTCACAGAGCTCTCATCCAATCAGAAGCCGGCAAATCTTCGGCAATCTCCGGTAATGTTCGGTCATCTCCGGCCCTCTACGGCAACGTCCGGCCCTCTCCGGGACAATAGATAGCCTTTATCTGCCCATCCGAAGCATCCATGGCCTGTACAGGTGCCCCCGACAATATTTGCATCTATTTGCCCATGTTAAATGGCAAGTGGGGAACCCTCAGTTTTCCCATACAATGAAAGGGTCAATGAAAGGAATTGAACCCTGGTCGGTTTTTTAGAGGCAGACGCGTTATCCATTAGGCTACGAGTCATATGATACAAACCAAGGTTGAAAATAGCATATATATGTCTACTATATGGCCCATACTGGCGCACTGGCCAATGTTGAACCTAATGGGAAATGTACTCCTGGTCATTGTAGTATGGGCTGTTTGGTTTTGTTTTTCACATCTCAACACCTAGAACACGATGGCCAGGGTCCCGAAGCGATTGGTTGAATTTTTTTGAAAAAGTCACTGTGCGCATGCGTGGTGGATAAATAGCGCTGGGAGGGCGTTTTGGGGCCCAGAGGGGTCCATAGAGGGCCGGTTGAGTCGCGTGAGGTATCATTGTAAAGCGCACGTGAGGGAGCATCCAGCGGGCTGGATGGAACGTGGAACTGACGTCATTCTGCGCAAGCGCAGTAGACAAAGGTTATGGAAATACACGTTTTGGGGTCTAGGTGGGCCACTGTTGGGCCAATTGAGTCGAGTGAGGTATGATTGTAAAGCACACGTGAGGGAGCATCCGACGGTATGGGTGAAACGTGGAACTGACGTCATTCTGCGCATGCGCAGTAGACAAAGTTTATCGAAATTACAATACATATAAGGGAAGTGGGAAGAGGTGCCGACATACTGACTGCGTCACATGAATTCACAGAAATCAGAAATCATGGGCCCAGGTATTATTGTAAATACACGTTTTGGGGTCCAGGTGGGCCACTATTGGGCCTATTGCATCAAGTGAGGTATCAATGTAAAGCATACTTGAGGGAGCATCCGACGGGATGGGTGTAACGTAAAACTGATGTCATTCTGCGCATGCGCAGTAGACAAAGTGTATGGAAATAAACGTTTTTGGGGTTTAAGTGGGCCGCTATTGAGCCGATTGCATCAAGTGAGGTATCATTGTGAAGCATGCGTGAGGGAGCATCCGACAGGATGGCTGAAACGTGGAACTGACGTCATTCTGCGCATGCGCAGTAGACAAAGTGTATGGACATAGACGTTTTGGGGCCTAGGTGGGCCACTAGTTGTCCGATGGAGTCGAGTGAGGTATCACTGTGAAGCATACATGGAGGAGCATGCGCCTGGACCAGTGTGTTGTTTGTTTAGTGGTGTGATTGCATCAAGTGAGGTATGATTGTAAAGCATACGCGAGGGAGCATCCAGCGAAATGACTGATACGTGGAACTGATGTAATTCTGCGCATGCGCAGTAGAGAAAGTGTATGGGCATAGACGTTTAGGTGCCGAGAGGGCCCCTATTGGTCCGATTGTGTCGAGTGAGGTGTCAATGTGAAGCACTTGTAAGAGAGCATCCGACGGTATGGTTAAAACGTGGAATTGACGTCATTTTGCGCATGCGCAGTAGACAAAGTGTATGGACATAGACTTTTTGGGGTCCAGGTGGGCCACTATTGGTCCGGTTGGGTCAAGTGAGGTATCATTGTAAAGCATACGTGAGGGAGCATCCAACGGAATGGGTGTGATGTAAAACTGACGTCATTCTGCGCATGCGTAGTGGACATAGTATATGAAAATAGACGTTTTGGGATCTAAGCGGGCCACTGATGGTCTGATGGAGTCGAGTGAGGTATTATTGTAAAGCATACGTGAGGGAGCATCCGACGGGATGAGAGTGACGTATGTGTAATGTCACTTCCGGTTTCTATGAGAAAAAACTACCTCCGAACACAGAAGAGTTCTAATTTGTCCTAAGACCTTAGACGTATGTAATGCATGTATTGACTTTCAACATCCGGATGGCCTTCAACATCCGGGACCTTTTCAACATCCGAGTAACCTGGTTTTACATATATACATGGAACATGCGATGAGTGAGTGAGTGAGGCGTGCTCAACGCCCGTGAGGCATGCCCAACGCCCGTCTTAACGCATGGACGCACTAACGGTGGTGAGTGAGTGAGTGAGTGAGTGAGTGAGTGAGTTAGCGAGTGAGCGAGTGACTGAGTGAGTGAGTGGGTGGGTATGTGGGTGAGTGAAGGAGTGAGTGGTCATATATGGTCGATTATACACCATTAGCCTACCGGTGAGAGAACGACAACAAGAATGACTGATCAATACCCTCCAGTACATCATACCCAAGCTGGGGGAGCCGCGTTGGGTATGTTTACAATACGAGTAGCCTCTTGTCCAATCAGAGGCCGCCAATTTCGGAGCTCTTGGAGCTCGGGAGCGGGTAGTGGGAGGTCCCGTGTGGCAGAGGAAGTGACGTCATCGTTTTACATCCGGGTCCTCATCTTACATTCGGGTTTTTCCATGTTTAGTCTCACGTGACCGGAACCGGAAGTTGTCACAAGACAGGTGGCGCCCCTCGGAGCTCTTGCACATAAACACAACATGCATAACACACACACATACCTGGTGCACCCTGTACCCTATTGCCCGTAGGGCATAGGGTACACCAGGGTACTGAGTTATGTAGAGAATGATGATATCATTAACAATAATTAGAAAATCCCCTTGAATCTACTGCTTCTGTGGGCAGAGCACTTCGAGGTGAGGGTGCACCAGGTATATGTGTGTGTGGTGCATGTCGTGTTTATATGCAAGAGCTCCGAGGGGCGCCACCTGTCTTGTGACAACTTCCGGTTCCGGTCACGTAAGAGTAAACATGGAAAAACCCGGATGTAAGATGAGGACCCGGATGTAAAACGATGACGTCACTTCCTCTGCCACACGGGAGCTCCCATTACCAACACCGGCCGTAGACGCCCGCTGCCGAGCTCCGAGCTCCAAGAGCTCCGAAAATGGCGGCCTCTGATTGAACAAGAGGCTACTCGTATTGTAAACATACCCAACGCGGCTCTCCCAGCTTGGGTATGATGTACTGGAGGAGATAATA
Organism: Hanleya hanleyi; assembly: GCA_036873755.1. Taxonomy (NCBI): domain Eukaryota; kingdom Metazoa; phylum Mollusca; class Polyplacophora; order Lepidopleurida; family Hanleyidae; genus Hanleya; species Hanleya hanleyi. The sequence continues at coordinate 4,056 of JAVTVY010025931.1, forward strand.
AAATGATTGACCAGCCATTCTTGTTGTTGTCGTTCTCTCGCCGGTAGGCTAATGGTGTATAATCGACCATATATGACCACTCATTCCTTCATTCACCCACCCACCCACTCACTCACTCGCTCACTAGCTAACTCACTCACTCACTCACTCAGTCACTCACCATCGTTAGTGCGTCCATGCGTTAAGACGTGCGTTGGGCACACCTCACGGGTGTTGGGCACGCCTCACTCACTCACTCACACTCACTCACTCACTCACTCACTCACTCACTCACTCACTCATCGCATGTTCCACGGTCTCCGGATGTAGCAACCTGGATGTTGAAGAGAACCCGGATGTAAAACCAGGGTACCCGGATGTTGAAAAGGCCCCGGATGTTGAAGGCCACCCGGATGTTGAAAGTCAGTACATGCAGTCCATACGTCTAAGGTCTAAGGGCAAATTAGAACTCTTTTGTGCTCGGAGGTAGTTTTTGCTCATAGAAACCGGAAGTGACATCACACATACGTCACTCCCATCCCGTCGGATGCTCCCTCACGTATGCTTTACAATAATACCTCACTCGACTCCATCGGACCATTAGTGGTCCGCTTAGATCCCAAAACGTTTCCATACACTATGTCTACTGCGGATGCGCAGAATGACGTCAGTTTTACATCACACCCATTCCCTCGGATGCTCGCTCACGTATGCTTTACAATGATACCTCACTCGACCCAATCGGACCAATAGTGGCCCACCTGGACCCCAAAAAGTCTATGTCCATACACTTTGTCTACTGCACATGCGCAGAATGACGTCAATTCTACGTTTCAGCCATACCGTCAGATGCTCTCTCACAAGTGACACCTCACTCGACACAATCGGACCAATAGGGGCCCCTCTCGGCACCTAAACATCTATGCCCATACACTTTCTCTACTGCGCATGCAGTTTCACGTATCAGTCATTTCGCTGGATGCTCCCTCGCGTATGCTTTACAATCATACCTCACTTGATGCAATCAGACCACTAGAGGCCCGCCTACATCCCAAAACGTGTATTTCCATACCATTTTCTCACAATTCGCTGTCTGCGCATGCGCAGAATGTTGAAACAAACAACACACTGGTCCAGGCGCATGCTCCTCCATGTATGCTTTACAATGATACCTCACCCGACTCCATCGGACAACTAGTGGCCCACCTAGGCCCCAAAACGTCTAAGTCCATACACTTTGTCTACTGCACATGCACAGAATCACGTCAGTTCCACGTTTCAGCCATCCCGTCGCATGCTCCCTCAAGCATACTTTACAATGATACCTCACTTGATGCAATCAGCTCAATAGTGGTCCACCTAAACCCCAAAACGTCGATTTCCATACACTTTGCCTACTGCGCATGCGCAGAATGACGTAACTTTTACGTTACACCCATCCCGTCGGATGCTCCCTCGCATAAGCTTTACATTGATACCTCACTTGATGCAATAGGCCCAATAGTGGCCCACCTGGACCCCAAAACGTGTATTTCGATACACTTTGTCTACTGCGCTTGCGCAGAATGACGTCAGTTCCACGTTTCACCCATACCGTCTGATGCTCCCTCACGTGTGCTTTACAATCATACCTCACTCGACTCAATTGGCCCAACAGTGGCCCACCTAGACCCCAAAACGTGTATTTCCATACCCTTTGTCTACTGCGCATGCGCAGAATGATGTCAATTCCACGTTTCATTCAGCCCGCTGGATGCTCCCTCAAGTGTGGTTTACAATGACACCTCACTCGACTCAATCGGCCCTCTAGGGACCCCTCTGGCCTCCAAAACGCCCTCCCAGCGCTATTTACCCACTACGCATGCGCACTGTGACTTTTTAAAAAAAATTCAACCAATCGCTTCGGGACTCATCGTGTTCTAGGTGTTGAGATGTGAAAAACAAAACCGAACAGCCCATACTACAATGACCAGGAGTACATTTCCCATTAGGTTCAACATTGGCCAGTGTGCCAGTATGGGCCATATAGTAGACATATATATGCTATTTTCAACCTTGGTTTGTATCATATGACTCATAGCCTAATGGATAACGTGTATGCCTCTTGATAAAGCGACCTGGGTTCAATTCCCACTTGGACCCTTTCATTGTATGGGAAAACTGAGGGTTCCCCACTTGCCATTTAACATGGGCAAATAGATGCAAATATTTTCGGGGAACCCTGTACAGGCCATGGATGCTTCGGAAGGGCAGATTAGGGCTATCTATTGTCCCGGAGAGGGCCGGACATTGCCGGAGATGACCGAACATTACCGAAGATTGCCGGCTTCTGATTGGATGAGAGATCTGTGACGTCATCGATGACATCATCTCATTTGCATAAATACGGCCCAATTTAGCTTTTATATACTACCGAGGATGCATTCGGTACGCTATAAACCTTGGAAACGAGGAAAATAACATACCTTTCTTCATTTGCAGAAATGGTTTCAGATCATTCAAGCCGGTAATTGGAAGTTGGTGTAATAAGTGTTTCACTAGTCGACAGAGGACATATTCCATACGAAATGAACCTTCAAAATGAGGACATTTTGCTCACCCATGTCCCCAAATGATTGCTTAATAAACATACATTCAAAATATTCATTCTTGCAAACACGTACATGTTACAAGTGTCTAGTCCGTCATTGGCAATCCAGCCATCGTCCATTAGCGAATATCCGCGCGTCCATAATCCAAAGACCTATTCCATATTACATATAACGGTATTAGTCATCTAGAGAATGATGTATCTCAGTCACACTTTGAATGTGACTGTTCATATGAGTACTATGAGGATCTTGAAGTACATGGGTTCATATGGCCCCTAGCCCCGGGTTATGCGGAATTAGACAAGTTACGAAACGTAGCTCCATAGCTGTCCTCAATTGGGAATTGTAGCGCCATGTAGCTGTCCTCAATTGGGTATTGTTACTTGGAAGCTGGTGTCAAGCGTTTCACCAGTCAAGAGACCGCGCATTCCATAAATGTTAGCTACGCCTATGTCCTCAAATGGTTGCTGATGCTACCCATGTGAGGAGATATATCCTCAATTGAGTGTTCCGTATTGCAATCTGGTGTAACGAGGGTTTTAGACTACTATTCAGGACACATCTCCTACGATACAAACCAAGCGAGAACAATTATCCCAGCTATGACCTTAAATGGTTGCTAATAACTTAAATGTAGTCATGTCTTGAATTCAGTATTATTGATTGAAAATGATGTAAAAGAATTTCAGCAGTCAAGAGAGCACACGTATAGTGCACCGTTGTGGAAAAACAAAATTGTTGAAAGCGACAAATCCAATTCACCCTCACCAAAAGGGCAAACTTGGACAGGACTATTTAACTGGGGACATACCACTATGGGTGAACAAAAGTAGGTGCGATCAACTTGAAATCATCGTTTCAACTAGCAATGCATGAACAGGAGCAACTTAGCAACAGGAGAGCATGATATAGCAATTAAGTTTAGACATGCTGACAGCAACAAGTGAGGACATACCGGAATAATGGAAAAATAATAATACTGCATGATAGACAAAAAAGTATGTTTCAAACCCTCTCTTCCCTAAACTGTGCCCAATTTTCACCCACTGGACAGATGAGTTAACACCAATATTTATGAAAACATTTTGTTTATTCAGAGAATTCAACACTTTAACACAGAGTTCTTTAACTTCAAGAGCAAATTTGTTACCACAACAGGCCTTGCGAAAATGGCACAGGCTGATTTATTGCCCTGGATCATGAATGACAGTTTACCTGAATCTGTCTCTGAAAACCACATGCACAGCAACTTTTTACTGGGTTGGTAATTAAGCTCCGTGAAAATTACTCAGATGACCTATCGCAGGGCCTGGACTCATCAGCCCCATCAAAATGCAAGGCCTTGCAGAAAACACTCGAACAGTGAACAGAAAGACTTCAAACAAGCTGCTTGAAGCATGGTATATGTAACGCACCACCATTTTGGTCAATATCTCTTTTGTCTGGAAGTTACTGCAGGGTTATATGTTTCTCAAAGTTTCGCAACACACCCCGTTTCTCTTCCTCACTCCAAAGTCATTTCTGGGGCTGTGCATGACCCATAGAAAAGTACAATTGCAAAAGTTCGCTGTAAGAAATGCAATGTTCTGTTATGTCTGTTGATGTCGATTAACCGCATACTATTTCACAACCTTGTGGGCTATTAAACCTCACCAACCATATGTGTTAAGCAGACAGTTGGAGCTAGATGGTACTTCAAGAGATATGATGACCTACATGTATAAGAATGACAAGAACAATTTCCGCCTAACTCAGCAAAAGAATATTAACATGGACTCACCTTCATCGAGCTATGAAGAATTGTTTGTAACTTGCATATATTTGTTAGAACAACAACTTGATGAAACATAACATTAGGTTATTTACGGAACGACATCTTGACATTTCACTGCACCGCTGCGATGTATTATGGAAGAAACAAGTATATGCGATTGTGATGGGAACTTTCCAATCATTGTTCTGAAAATTTCGTTTAAGTGAGTTAGTATTCTATTATTTCTGTCCCTTGCCATGCGTAATATTTCAAAGCATCTCTCCTCTCGCTTGTGTTACGAACGACACCAAAATACCCTTAGGTGGCAAAGTATACCGATTTATCACCAGGATCACAAATGCAGACACCAGGAATAGCACCAGTCGTTTGAGTGCTAAGTGTTAGGAGTCAGCCAGACTTGGCCAGTCTCATTTTTGCTGGAGCTTCCAATTCTTCACTCGAGTCCTCATCTGAAAGAAGACAAAATTATCTTAGATTGACGATAGGCAATGGGCGATGATCCAATCACGAACAACTGAATTGCCTCCTAGGATTAACTTCAAGAAAAGACAATATGATTGAGGATTTCCTACTGCCATGACGGCAACTACAGTATTGTATATACACAGCGAATACATGCAAGTGTCTCTAGGGATAATTCCGGCATGGAAATCACAAAGCATAAAACTTAATTTCAAGGAATTGTTAATGAAATGTAATTCCGTAACACAATTATGAAATTTAAGTTATATCATTCAGTTTGGTTTTGCTCATCTTTTTTATCAGTAATTTTAGCCCCTTGACCTCCAATTGAATGCGGGTGTGTTGTCAGTGACAATGACAATATATTTCATACATGTGGCCGTGTCCTTAGAATCCATTGGACTTTAATATGACATTCTTAAAGTATGTCAAGTCCTCAAAAATGGACCGAAATGTAATTCCGTAACTCAGGTTTGATTAACCACTCGCATCAGTTGCGACCCTACTTTATTGGAAATCAGAAATAATGTAGCTTAGAATCTCAGGATGCGAACAAACCAAAGTCTGAAATGAGTTGGCTTTGAGTTTTGATAGAACATGCATTTAAGTTTAACTGTCCTGTCATTTTATGGTGGTTGCTTCCCTGTAATTCCGTAAAACTATATGTGATCAAATACAAATTTATCTTTGCTATTCCATCTGTTAGCACTCATCCTTCAGATCATAGTAATAGGACCAGGGAAATATTTCATAACTAATGTTCCAACGCACTAGCAAAGAGAGGGTACAGGGAGAATGAAAAATAGGGACCATGTAATTCCGTCACACTTGAATTCATGTTTAGATGAATTTAACGGTGTAGTTAATATTTGTTTGTTTTTTATTTGGTTGATTCATGAAGAGCCTAGGAGTGTGGCCGTCACCCTCAATAATAGACCAGTACTTATTCACCATGTGTCTCATCGTATAGGAGTCCGGACTGTAAATGGTGATGAAATGCAATTACCAGTTTCCATCCTTTCATCTATTCCCCTGTCTTGTTAGGTTGAGGATTTTTATTCTGCGATTAAAGTTCACATCTCTGCAGTTGATTTCCATTCCTTTGTAACCCCTCAGCCCAAGATTGTTTTCAAGTGTATCCATTTTCTTCATGAAGTCAGTGTAATTATTACTTTCAGACATATCTGGGCAAGGCTTTGGTGTAAGACCTCCCATTGGAAAGGTAATATCCTGGACAAAAGACTGACAATACAAATTGCAGCAAATCCTTTTTCAAATATATTTTGTGAGTCTTACACCAAATCGTTGCCCATATCGGCAAGAGATGTCACCTTTCATGAAATATTTGAAACAGGATGGTTGGTGTATAGATCTTCTGTGTAGGTATTAATAAATGTATGTATGCTTTGTGTGGCATTTAATATATAATACACCCTTCTTGCTGCATCTGTCACCTCTGCAACTCGCATCTATCATCTCTGTAAACTACAGCATTCAAAAAGTCTGCCTTCTTATCAGACATCTCAAATGTGAATTCAAGAAACATGTGTGCCGAATTTGCCATTGTGAAGATGCTCGAAGCGGGGGATTTTAACCGCTGATTTGAGAAAGGATTTGACCGAAACTGTGCACCGCAGCGCCATATACGATCCGGGATTTATGTTATAAAGTGTAACAGAAGACAAAACATCGCATATTGCGTTTATTTGTTCTCAATCGAGCCTTCGAAATCCGGTAATTTCTCACGGAAAAATGAATTTCAAGATGACGTCCCTTTATCTATATGGTGTGAGATGAGTATGTATATATGCAATCCAATTGATACAAATTCCCAGTGAAGGCACACTGTAAAGCAATACGACAAGACTCGTGACCCCACATCGAGTTCAATTTTGAACTATGTTGACAGAATCGCTTACGAACCTATTTGAAGTAAATACACTTCAGTTCTTCAAATACCTTACAGCCAATTCACCATACTCGAACAATGATCACAATTTTATAACAGACAAATGGCAAATGAAAACAGCAATCTAAACAACATTTTGTGACATTTAAAAAAAAGGTTCCCATACAATTATTTCACGGAACCTAATATTAGTTCCCAGAGGGTTCCGATAGATACAGAATAGACAGAACCGAAAAAAGTTTCCGACCGTTCACGAAATATTCTGGCCTGTAGCAATAATACATCAAACTATTCAATAACGAGGCAAACAGTGAAGTTCAGTGAAACTGTAAATGTTGACATGAATACGGGCATCAATGGAATCTCACCTATATGGATGTTGATAACCTTCACACTTTATCTTGACGAGCCTTGCAATAGCGAACATCCTCTTGCGTAACAAGATCATTCCCTTTTTTCGTTCCATTTTTTCGTTGGATCATCTGTCTGGAAAAGAAGACAACTTCTGAGAAAAAAATCAACCATAAATTCACAGCCAATGGGGGCTCCAATATATGCCTGCACATTTGACCACATTTAATATTTGCCATCCCACATTGGAAAGACACAAGGTAAATTTTGGTGTAGACTTGCAGATCCATGCAAAATTTTAGTGTGCAACAATACTACCTCTGTGGGACTTTGGTGACCCTGACATTGAACATTGACCTCAATATCAACATGTTTCTTCCCTCAAAAAGATTATGTTTGGGAACTGGAGACATGGAAGATCAGCCATATGACTTCACAGTACATGACAGTAGATCCACAATATATTCACCATGTGAATGCCTGTTATTGCATGCTACCACAGGAGACTTTGGATATGTGCAAGCCTCCACTGTTGAATACAAGCCGGTAGGTCATAGTGCTTCTTGAGAGAATAAGCATCCTGTTAAGGCTGGCCCAACATTACCTGGCTTGCGTGCTCATTAAAAGAGAGTTGGGTACCACGGATAAACCTCCCTATTTGATAGCACTTGCTCAAACCTAGGGTGACTTGTATCCCTGTGCTAATGCACTTGCCAATTGGATGCCCCATCGTGCCTCCCTGGGGATGGGTGGGGACATGGTCAATTTCACCAAGACTTACCCCCTACATATCCCCACCTTGTGCGGCTGTTTTGGCTGGAGGTGTGTGGCATCCAATTGACAAGTGCATACCCTCTTATTCCGGTGACAGCAGTTAACATTAGGAAGCAGTCTTGTCATAGTACATGTAAACATCACTGACATGGGTTTAGGGTTTAGGTTATACCCAGCAAACATATTTTGAAGCATGGCCTCATTAGGATAGTAATTTCTACACTCATTGAATGTTAACAAGCGTTCTGAGAACCCCAACATCTTGCCTTGCAGGGTAATTCGCCGAAGGTACAGCAGTATTGAAAGCATACATGTAGAGCAAATATTAAGGTCTGGAATAGGTGATGTGATACAGACAATAATGTCTGGAATAGATTATCTGGTACAGACAATAACATCAGTCCCATGTGGGATTAACGGCATATAGGTTAATCCCATGTGGGATTGATAGGTCAGTGCCATCGGATTACTGGTGCATAGGGCAGTTCTGTGTGAGATTACTGCTGGACCGGTCAGTCCCATGTGAGATTACTGGTGGATAGGCCAGTCCTGTGTAGGATTACTGCTGGATGGACCAGTCCTGTGTGTTATTACTGGTGGATAGACCAGTCCCCTGTGGGATTACTGCTGGATAGTCCAGTCTCAAGTTGGATTACTGCTGGATAGGCCAGCCCTGTCTGGGATCACTGCTGGATAGAGGAGTCTCATATGGGATTAATGCTGGATAGGACAGTCCCATGTGGGATTACTGCTGCTGGATAGGCTAAACCTGTGTAGGGTTATAGAGAAATAGGTTAGTCCCATGTAGGATTATGGCAGCAGTAATCCCACCTGGCACTGACCGTCAGTGCCAGGTGGGATTACTGCTGCATATTGCAGTCCAGTGTCATATTACTTCTGGATAGGTCAGTTCCCTGTGAGATTACTGCTGCATAGGCCAGTCCCATGTGGCATTACTGCTGGATAGGCCAATCCGGTCTGGGATTACTGCTAAATAGGTCAGTCCTGTGTGGCATTACTGCTGGATAGTGCCATTTGAGATTACTGCTGGACAGGTCAGGTCTGTGTGAGATTACTGCTGGATAGGCCAGTTCCAAATGGGATTACTGCTGGATAGACCAGTCTGGTCTGGGATTACTGCTGGATAGTTGAGTTCTGTATGGGATTACTTTTATAGCACAAACTTTTCATGATGGATAGGTCAGTCCCGTGTGGCATTACTGCTGGATAGGCCAGTGCCATTTGGGAAAACTGCTGGATAGGTCAGTCCCGTATGTGATTACTGCGGGAGAGCTGTGATCTAGGAAAACATGAGACATGTCCACCAAGTTTTATAATCATCCCACGAAAGGTTCAACAAACTTTTCATGTACAGATCTACATGTAAATTCTTGCCCAACAAACACCTTATCAATGAAAATGTACAGAGTCTAAACTGCAATTATTAGGACAAAAATTGTTATTTAATGTCATATTTCTTAAATAGCACATGCACAGCCTCAAATCCCATTGAACTTGGGTAGCAAGTGTCAAACTCATCCAATGAAAGCCCTTACGAAATGGAAGTATACCCGCAGAATAGAATAGAAGTACAGTGGCAGTAGCAGCTGAAAGTATAACCAGGGCTCGAATTAGGAAAAAAAAAACGCATGCACACTGTGCACCTTAATTATGTAAGCACATGCACACCAAATAATTTACATGCACAACAACTGAACAACTCCGGAAATTGAACAACTATAGATTTTATGTCGCATTATCAAACTCCAGACAGACTTGACAGAACATTTTATTAGTGTCCTTGTCATGTTTTAACCAGAATCTACTTGTATTGTTTTTCCACGAGTCCTGGAATCTGTAAAGTTTTGCAGGCTTTGGCGCATTCTGCTGCGATGGTTGTTGTTGCTCCTGGTGTTGTGTATGTGACGTGTCTAAAGGATTATTTTTGTCTCTGACAGTTGCTGGAGCCTCAGCGACCGTCACGCTATCAACTTCCTCCAAGACAGCAGGTGGTTCCACTCGTTCACTGACAGATCTGGGGCGCTTTGTCCCAGCGCTGAAAAACGTTTGAATATTTGTTTGATTGTTTCGTTTCATTTTGAGTTTTGTTGACACGAGGTGACAAATACACGGCCGACTGATATTGCTCCTAATATTAATATCACGCATGAAGATGGAAGTGGACGTAAATTATTTCCCGGGTAAATTGAAATTGAAAGCAGGGGCAGTAACTAAGTAGATGACCACCATAGGAACCATGCCAGACAATGACGACGAAGTAGTCTCCCCTGCATTGAATAACGCTTTGTCCGGGGTATTATTCCTCAACCCTCCTGCAGTCACATTTTCGCAATTCTGTTGTAAAAAAACATGTCGGCCAAGTGAAAGTTCAATCAGCGGTATACTATGAAGTTTGGCTCAAATTTTATGGATCGCTCTTTGGTAGGGCATCACTTTACTCTTTACAGTAATTTTACATAATTAACTGTTGAATAAAGCTACATGCACACGGTGCACCTGTTGTTGAAAAAGCACATGCACTGACGAATATTCACATGCATTCGTGCATGTGTGCATTGGCAATTTCGAGCCCTGATAACGGCAGTATGACAGAAGTATATACTTCCGGCATACTTCCATGAGACAATTGGTTGTATGTTAGACTGAATTTGTGAGTTGTAGAAGTGTTGCAGAAGTATGGTAAAATTATGGTGGCAGAATGCTGACATTATGTTAATTAAGCTGCTGTAACCCTTCACAGAAGTATGGAGGCAGTGTTATGGCAGGGAGCTGGCAGCATAGACAGAAGTATATGGCCAGTATGGTAGCAGTATGGTAGAAGTATAGTGGCAGTATGACTGCAGTATGCTGACATTATGTTAATTAAGCTGCTGTAACCCTTCACAGAAGTATGGATGCAGTGTTATGGCAGAGGGCTGGCAGCATAGACAAAAGTATATGGCCAGTATGGTAGCAGTATTGTTGAAGTATAGTGGAAGTATGACTGCAGTATGCTGACATTATGTTAATTGAGCTGCTGTAACCCTTCACAGAAGTATGGAGGCAGTGTAATGGAAGAGGGCTAGCAGCATAGACAGAAGTATATGGCCAGTATGGTAGAAGTAGAGTGGAAGTATGCCTGCATCATAGTGGCAGTAGACAGGCTGAATTATAGCAGCAGTATAAGGTTGCCCCGTATACCAAGTGTGGCCTAAATAAAAATGGTATATACAAGCATCCTCCTTTAGGCAAAATTGACACACGCATGTATCATACACACATGAATGGTGGATATTACTACATTATAACATGGACATATGATGCATTATTACTTGAACATGGTAGGCCTAAACATGTTTTCAATTCCACGTCACTCACGTTACACTTTTAGTCTTTTTCAGATACATGATTGCTTGTCAATCTTCAAGTCATCAATTATAAGTGGGCATACTGTGCATGCAGGCAGCCCTGACCACAGTGTACACTAACAAATAAATATTGTTCAAATTTGTATGAAGGCCTGTATCCAAGTGAAGTTTTAGCACTCGTCACTCACGTTACATGAAAAAGGACATGAAAATTTTAGTACCAACTTTATCCTTGAAATTAGCTCTGGCTTTAATTTTCAGTAAACAAGCAACTATTTCCATAATTGGGTAGTCACCATATCTAAGCAGCAGTAATATTATTAAGTCAATGTTATAGGTGTATTAGCTGTCATCAGCACCAAGCGACAAGAAACCTGCGTCACTCACGTTACGTCACTCACGTTACTGTACAATTCAATGGACCTCAATAAGAAGACTTATTGTTTTTTGTTCAAGAATAACATTTCAAACAACAAAACAAAGTGATTGTTTTCAGTTTACAATATGACTGGGGGATTTGAAGCCCCATTGATCACTGGAAATTCATGTCCAGTGATTATTTCCAGTCAATTATGTCGTGTTGTGATACATTCTGTCTTATAATATTACCAAAACCTCTGGTAAATTGATTCGTGCATATGTTTGGATTATGGTATTTAAGCTTATACGATTATCAAGCTATAGGAGAAATGATACTCATGTAATGATCAAAGATTCTTTAATACCAGTACATGTAAATAGCGATTGTATGTAGATATCCCTTTCCGCATCATTCAGTCAAAGTTTGCTTCTTTATACTTGTATTCAGTACTTCCTCCGAATGTTGGCAGTATTTGAACAGTATAATTGATTTGTATACTGAACTAGATCCTCTTCGAGTTGTTGCACAAATTTGAACACACAAGTGCATTTAACATCTGTTTCTTAATGAATTTAGAAATCTCTTCGAATCCAAGATTATTACAATCAAGTATAAATGTAGCTCTGTCTATTCAATGCCATTCTGAAAATGTGAAATATCCACAGGGACTGAGTTGCTCGAACTTCCTAATAATTTGTTCCTTTGTGTAGTAAACAGTGTGTCTTAGATTTGACCACCTACTGCTTACTATAACTGATATTCCTATAGGTGTTCACCTAAGGAAACCGTACCCCTAACATGGTTTTGCGTTTAGCAGTTCAGAACTATAAACCCTATGTCCCATTCCCCAGGTTTGACAGTATTTGCTGCCTGAACATTTCTTGGAGATGTACTGAAAAGTTTGCCTGCCGCTTACTTCAACTGATACTTCCTGTATTCAACTAAGGGAACTCTAACAAAGCTTTGCGTATAGCGCTTCGGAAGTAACCCCAAGTTCGATTCCTCGTATTTTCGCAGCTCTTATATTATTTCGAAGGAAATGGCTGAAAGTATGCCTATACCGGTACTGCCTACTAAATTTGATTTTTGATGACACTCCCTTTTAGCGATAGTGATGTTTGACTTCAGTATTGTGGCCACCCTATTTCAGAAATACAACTCCTGCCTATTTCACATGGCTGTCACAGCCCAAACAGCGATTCCAGTATCAGACGTAGCTTTTCTCTTGGTATCTATTCATGTACTAGCTTCAGGTGACTCTCCTAATAATTTGATTCCTTAATTTGTGTGATAATTCCAATTCATATGTGATCAAAGGACTATTTGACTGGATATATATACATTCTTTCTTATGTTTCTGTATTAATATATTATTTGAAACCACACTTGGACATATCATTTCAGCATCCAAAAATCAATTCCATAAATGGATTTTGTTAACCTCAGGAATTCACTCATAGGTCTTGAATCAAGTTCCATCAAGTTGTTTGTAGCTACCACGAAGGTAGTGCTTGGATCTGCAAAGCCTCCAAGAGAGAACGAAATGTTCCACACAACTATTATTGCACCAATTGCAGTTGAGGACATCAGTGACTTCAGCCATCTCCTGTCACTCACGTTACATATTGTCACTCACGTTACATCATCACTCACGTTACCAACTTCAGTGAGCTGACTAGCACCAAGTGTCAAGTGTATGATCATAATTCTTTGCATATATGTTCTAAATACCTGACAGATGCTCAGATGAAACAGGCTAAATTGAATTAAAAATTGTTGAAGAGATAGTCAAAAGAAATGCATATATATTTTGTCACTCACGTTACATCAGCACACCTTGGCTTAACATTTGGATTCAGTGACATTATTTACTTAAGACTCATGAAAGCCAATGACTTTTTACAAGTCACAATGGTCCATTGGTTAGAAATATTAACAGTTTTCTCAATTAAAATTACTACAACACAGGAAAACAAGTAGGGCAATTTAGAGGTTGATTTTCGGCCAAAAAATGAAAATTCCTTATTAGGTTTAAAAAATGCTTCAGATTAGTGTGTGCTGGAGCTATTCATGTGAAAATTTAAATATATACCAACTGAAACACCAACAATGATCACCAAATAGCATATTCAAGGAACTTTTATTTTTTGCTATTTGTCCCAAGTAGCATGGAATTGACCTTTTGGGGTGTAATTAAACTGATTGCCCTGGCTGATACCGCCCCCTATTCTCACCATGATAAATTTTAGATCAGACATGCCATAATGTTGGCCTCAGTATGTTTGAAAAATATGCAGTATTGGAAGAATATGGGGAATGGAATGGAAGGGGAATTCTTCCCATTGGCATCTAATATATTAATGCTACTTACATGCATCAGTTCATGAACAAAGCTGTACAGAGAAAACAGGCATACTGCATAGATCTGCTCTCCATGCCATACACAGCAACAGTGGGAAATTCAGTTGACCTATTTTTTCAAATTAATGAGGAATTCCTATCCCAGCATATAGCAGCATAGCAGCAGTAAAGCAGTATAGCAGCAGTATAGCAGTATAGCAGCAGTAAAGCCTTTTTTGTTAAGGACAAGTTGTAGAAGTATAACAGCAGTGTACACAGGAAACAGCTAAAGTTGTAGCTGTATAACAGCAGTATTCATCTGATGTATTCAAATTTGCTATTAGTATTGGCAGTATACCAGAAGTATAGAATTTACATTTTATGTGATCAAGTTGTAGAATTATAGCAGCAGTACACAAAGCGAGAGTGTAAGTGCCAGAAGTATAGTGGCAGTATAAAGAAAAGAGCTGAAATTGCACAGAGTTTAAGAAGTATGACCGCAGTAGAGGGGAGGTCTGTGGAAGTATAGTGGCAGTGTATACTCCCACAGAAGTATATACTGCTCTTCCGTAAGGGAGCTGACAGCTTCAGAAGACTTTCCATGCACAGGTGTACATGTATATACATGTATATTGTTATTGGCAGATTACTTAAACAAAACCCTCAAAATATGAACGAAAATTAATATTTCATCCCCTAAATAGCACAGGTATATCTTTTAATCACAAAAAGCATGTGTACGAAGTTTCATAACCACTCAATGACAGCTGACAACTGCAGCAAACTGTGGTGTACATATGTACATGTGCACTTCAGCTAAAAGCAAAACTCAGTCATTTGCCATAATTTGGAGAAAATTAATATTTCATCTCAAATAGCACAGGTACATTCTCTAATCATAAGGAACCTGTGTACCAAGTTTTGTAATCATCCAATGAGAGCTAACAACTGCGGCAAACTTACCATGTACATGTATACACATAGAGGCCTATATGTACAATTCACCTAAACAAAAAAACTCATTCATTTGCCATAATTTGGAGAAAAATTTATATTTCTTCTCAAAAATAGCACAAGTACATCCTCCAATCATAAGAAACATGTGTACCAAGTTTCAAAATCATCCAATGACAGCTGACAACTGCAACAAACTTTCTAAGTACAGATGTAAATGTGCACTTAGCTAAACGCAAAACACATTCATAGGGATATTAACATTGCAGCACCCCAGGGGTAGTACCCCCAGGTGGCATACCCACCCCCAATATTTTTTCTCTAATTTTTCTAGATTTTTTCCAGGCAGGGGACACCGACACCGCTACCGACAACGACATCCTCTTTCCCCTCTCACAATATCTCCCCTCCGTAAGGCGGGATAATAAATGACACAAAACATCTAAATAAAGTTAAAAAGCTGTACCAGACCGAATTCATCAAGTACATGTAGCTGAGCCTTGGTGGCGTGAAGAAAATGTAACAAACTTGAACAATTTGATTAGTTTCATCAGAGGATGTAGAAGGGAGAAGAACAACTTTATATAACCGATCTCGTCGGTGATTGGGGTTCCTCATTTCCGTCAAATGTGACCGCGAACCTTGACCTATTTACATGAAAACAAATATGGTTCACACTTGACCCACGGGTAAAATACACCCAAAGTTTGGTCTTTGTTGGTACCGATCTGTAAAGAGGAACTAGCGAATACAGGTATTGCGCTGACAACAAAAGCTAACCGACAGACGATTGGACGGACGGACAAACAAAATCAGGTTTTCTTCTGTACCATGTTTCTGGTATAACTCTGATTGCATCACAGATTAACATCCCCGAATATGTATGTACAGAACTATCCACATGTACTCATACTATGAGCATAAAAATATTCATCAATAATTTCACTATTTTTGTCACTACTGCAGTGCCCTTCACTTTTTTTTTTATCAAACTATTTCGATTATGGCCACGAAAAACGCTAACTCCAGATACTTGTGCGGGTAATCCCAGTTATTCTAGTATAGTTTTCATCTGCATCAACCAATCAAAGTGGAGGAATACATGAACGATTAAACTGGCAGTACTGATACCATGTAAACCAATATTGCAGGTTACAGGAGTCTCTTTTGTCTCTCTGTAACATTAGAAAAGTACTGCATAGTTGTTACCTAAAGCCTGACTTAATTCAGATATATATACTAATGCCTAAAAAGTGTGTAACATATTAATCCAATTATTTTTAGGATGACATTTTTCTTGGTAAAGCACAGACACAAGTGCTGAGTGGGTCAGTCCCCTGAGGATTTGAACTTAAATCTTAATCCGATTATTTTTAGGATGACATGTTCCTAAAGGCACAAAATGAATCTACATGTAGTGCTGGATGGGTCAGTGCAGTGGGGATACAAACATTGAGTCTATCAGAAGGGAAATGGGTGTACGCAATCAAGATCCAAATCTCCGAACTTCCTCTTCTGAGAAATCTGAGGTGGTCGAGTTGTTTAGGCGGCTCGCATTATTTCTGGCGATTTGGTGCTTTTTCTGAGGGCACTAGTTCACAAATCCCCACGGGACGGACCCATCCAGCACTACTTTCTGTTTTATCAAGAAAATGTCATAAAATCCTAAAAATAATTGGATCAGATTTAGCATCAAACCGCTAAATTTTCGCAAACAGGGGCTTCGCTTGACTCCTGCATTAGGTTGTTTATGAGGGGATGTGATGCATCTGGGTTTCGAGATTGAAGATATAATCCAAGTCTGCATGTACATGTATGCAACGATCCAAACTGCTTCAGACCATAGTATACCACAGTCTGTGTTATGCTAATATCGTCTGCTAATCAACTAATCATTAAGGGTTTGCTAGTGTAATGTTGTTGTAACAAATTGATGTCACTGTTCAAAAAGTTTTCAATGGCTTTGAAATAGCAAATCACAGAAAGATGAACTTAACACACACGTTATTTAGGTTTCCTAGAGCAATAATATGCTGAACATGATAAACCGGTGAATATTTGAATAAAAAGATGGCTGAAAACCCATGTTGTGAAATTTTCCGTGCAGAAGATCTTAATTTTGGTGGTCAATTTTTTCAAAACTCCGATTCAGTACCATTAACATGACTAGAGAGCTACATTAACCAAGAATACTGGTATCCTGTTTGTCGTTATACATCAATCCAGGTAAACCATGATGAAACTGTACCAAGCTAGCCACCTGATTGGCTAACAAATGTAGTTTCAAATTCGCACTAGATGCAGTCAGATATAATATTCCGTGATAATATATCTGAGTTTACTGAGATTGGTTATGCATGTAAGCTCACTCAAAATATCCAGTTTTGAGGATAAACTGCATGTAGGCCTACTTCACATCAACTATGTGCAAATTGATTGTAGCAAGTCATATGATCAATATTTGTTCATCTGAACTAGGTACCAACAGATCTATGCTTACAAGAGCTTATAAATATCCTGCTTTCTAACACAAATTTGGAGGTATATTTCATTAGAAGTGGTATCTTGTGTACCAAAAATTGATACAAAGGTTACGATAACAATGTTTTTACTCATATTTTCATTCAAGTACGGTACCAGGTTTGCATATACTTAGCCTGAATTATAATATGTGTGTAAATTTTCCGCTTACTGTGATTTGTTATCTCCGAGATATTGAAACTTTTTGAACAGTGACACCAATCTGTTACAACCACCCAATGTCACATGTTGTATCTACATTGTATGCATGTTAAATCGACGTTGGGACTTAATTTCTAACAAATTTCTGCGTTGAATCAATGTCGAGTGCCTGCTGGGTCAGTTCTGACAATAAAAGAATCTACTGTCTGTAACACGTACCCTTCCTATCCACGATATTTTGGTCAAAATATCAGCTGATACAATTACATTTCATTGAGCACATCAATCATCTTAGCCTATTTTGTGTAACTTTCTGTCAACGTTTCAACTAAATATATGCAAAATCAGAGTAAGTCGCCAATACCTGCCATGTTTTTTAACTCTCTGCGCTGTGTGGCTAGGACGTAAGCTTGTACTGTAACGTTGAGAAAACATCATGGTGGCTAGAAAATAACCAGCTCAGTATTGACAAATTTCTTTAATTTTGGATGTATTTATTCAAACTTTGAAAGAGAATTACACAAAATAGGTCAGGATGATGTACACAAGTTTCTCTGCTCTGTGAAAAGTATCAGCTGATATTTTCACCAAAACGTTGCAGATAGGAATTATAAAGAATATTGCACCATTCAGTTTCTTTTATTTGCACTTTGCCTGTTTATTATTTTCTGTATAATGTGTCATATATCTTGATTGTTATGTCTGTGGCTACATGTGAATGCTCTTGTTGTGGTATGTAACTATACGCAATAAAGTGGATTGAATTGAATCTACATTGGATAGTAGATTCGTTCATGCATAATCAAAATCAGAAATTTGCACATTGTTCGCTCCGACCCAGAACGACATTTGCCAAACAAGAACATCCTCGTTTGACAGTGTGTCTGAGTTGTTTAGATATAGGACTTTTGGTATTGAACAGTTGAAGGTCCTCGTTAGACGTAAAATTATACGGTACCTTCACTCTTTAAAATCAGAAACACTGTATAGGCCTAAAAAACAGCACACTTGATCCTGACTTACTACTGTTGTTGTTGTTGAACTTATTGAGATCAACATAATCGCTTTGTTGGAGGAGCTAGACAGAAAAAGAGCTACGTAAACTGCATCTCCACAGTTGCCTATATAATACTGTGGTACATCTAAACAATACATTGTACAAGTGATCAAAACCACCAGGGTGATTAATATATCGGGCATAATTTGTCGATTTTTGGGTGACCACCAAAAGCGGCTACACTACAGTCAAAGTTTGTCGTGTCAAAAGAGGACACGTTCACTCGCCGGTGTATTGTGTAACGTTGAAAATGAAGTTCAAAAGAAGACAGTGGACTATCACATATCAACAAACATTGAATTATTGTCTCCAAAATGCAGTTATCAGTACATAACTATGTAATCTAGCCATTTACCTCTTCTGCGCATTTGAATTCCCGAAGCAACCTCCCGCCAGCACCACGGCAACCCGCAAGGGGGACAACCGATATACACTCCGACACACACCAATCCAATTTAAACCGATCAAGAGAGGTCTGACAAATTAATGAAAAATTCCACCAGAGGGCAGTTTGAAATCGACGATTTAAACGTTTTAACAGTGAATCCCAATCGAGGACGTCCTCGATTGGCGGCATGTCCTCGTTTCGAAGGTGTGTATACATCTGAATGTCCTCGTTTGCCACAAAATACATACGCGCGTACACACGCGGAAGCACACACACACACACACACACACACGCACACGAAAGCACACTCACACGCGTACACGCAAGCATACACACACACACGCACACACACGCGCGCATACTCTCATTGGGCCTTGTGCCGCTAGGTCAAAAGGGCTCGAAATGCGCTTTTATACTACTAATCCTTCCTACTACTCGGACTGATGACGTCACCGATGACGTCACAGATGCTGTAGGCAGCCCCCAAATCGGGATCTACACCCCGAGAGCTACAAAATGACACCTTCCAGGACGCATTCGGACCAAGGATGGTCCATCTCTACCCCAAATACCTTCCTGTACCGCCCCAAAATGACCACTTTAGGTACTACAACCAACTGCGCATGCGCAGATTGACGAGACTTGCATTTAAAAACACGCCATTCTGACTCTACCCCACACAAACTTCACTTTGACACCTTCCACGACCCATTCGGACCCATAGCGGTCCATCTCTACCCCAAACACACACCCACATACCCCCAAAATGCCTGCACGACAGCTTCAAAATAAGACCTGATACGACACCATAGGATCATTAGGGGCTCACCTAGACCCCAAAACGTCCACCCCGTATGGGTCTATACCCCATAGCCATGCAGTATAGGCCTAGGGGCTTACCCAGGCCTCGGTGAACTTTTTCCAAAAATTTCACCGTTTCGCTTCGAAACCCTTCTCATCGCGTTCTAAATGACGAGACGTGAAAAACAAATACAAACAACCCATATCACAATGAACGTGTGTGAATTTCCCAGGTTGGACCTATACCCCCATATAGCCAGTATGGAGCTATATGAGCCTATATACAGACCTCGGTGACTTTTCCCAAACATTTCATCGATTCGTTCCGGGACCCCTCCCATTGTGTTTTTCTCGGCGAGACCAGAAAAACGAGACCCCACAACCCATAGTAAAGCCCACAAAAAAAACTTGACCACCCCTCCCCCATATAGCCAGTATGAGCCTATATACAGACCTCGGTGATTTTTCCCCAAAATTTCACCGATTCGCTCCGGGACCCCTCCCATTGTCATTTTCTTGGCGAGACGAGAAAAACGAGACCCAACAACCCATAGTAACACCCACAAAAAAAAATTGACCACCCCTCCCCCCATATAGCCAGTATGAGCCTATATACAGACCTCGGTGACTTCCCCCAAAAATTTCACCGATTCGCTCAGGGACCCCTCCCATTGTGTTTTTTCTCGGCGAGACGTGAAAAACAAGACCCCACAAGCCATAGTAAAGCCCACGAAAGCCCATAGTAAAGCCTACGGGCATTTTCTCTTATATTGTATAATACAGACCCCTATTGTAGGGGTAAAGTCCGAGTTCCGCTTTTTATATTTTCGGGAAAAAATCCTAATTTTACATGCACCCACCCCTTTGATTTGATAGGTAGGTGCCAATAAGTCCGGGGGCCGATATTAGCCCTCTTGGCTTGAGGTGATACGGGTTTCCCCCCTATTTTAGGGGTAAAGTCCGAGTTCCGCTTTTTATATTTTCGGAAAACAATCCTAATTTTACATGCACCCACCCTATTGACTTGATAGACAGGCCCCGATAAGCCCGGGGATCGATATTAGCCCTTTTGGCTAGGGTTGATAGGGGTTTTCCCCTATTTTAGGGGTAAAGTCCGTATTCCGCTTTTTATAGTTTCGGGAAAAAATCCTAATTTTACATGCACCCACCCCATTGACTTGATAGGCAGGTCCCAATAAGCCCGGGGACCGATATTAGCCCTTTTGGCTAGGGTTGATAGGTGTTTTCCCCTATTTTAGGGGTAAAGTCCGTGTTCCGCTTTTTATAGTTTCGGGAAAAAATCCTAATTTTACATGCACCCACCCCATTGACTTGATAGGCAGGCCCCGATAAGCCCGGGGACCGATATTAGCCCTTTTGACTAGGGTTGATAGGGGTTTTCCCCTATTTTAGGGGTA
The DNA here is from genome assembly GCA_036873755.1 of Hanleya hanleyi. Lineage (NCBI taxonomy): Eukaryota > Metazoa > Mollusca > Polyplacophora > Lepidopleurida > Hanleyidae > Hanleya > Hanleya hanleyi. Next base: position 25,265 of record JAVTVY010025931.1, read on the forward strand.
AAGTCCGTGTTCCGCTATTTATAGTTTCGGGAAAAATTTCTAATTTTACATGCACCCACCCTATTGACTTGATAGGCAGGCCCCGATAAGCCCGGGGCACGATATTAGCCCTTTTGACTAGGGTTGATAGGGGTTTTCCCCTATTTTAGGGGTAAAGTCCGTGTTCCGCTTTTTATAGTTTCGGGAAAAATTCCTAATTTTACATACACCCACCCATGACTGGATGCCCCTTCACGAATGCTTCACTTTGATACCTCACTCGACCCAATCGGACCATGCAGCGTATTTGAAGTCTAGGGACTACTTTTTCTCCGCGGAAGCTTTTTCCCGAGACCGCATCACCGCCAGACCGTATCACCGCGGAAGAATACATGCCCATGACCGCCACGTGACCGCCACCTGCCGCCACAGAGGTCAAAGGCGTGCATGAGCGCTTCCTATACTTTAACCTGGGTTCCCCCTTAAATTTTACCCGGGGGAACAAATAAGTAGGTCAATGAGGCTTTAAATACTCTTTCCCTACTACTGCCCTCGTCAACAGATTTGAAAGAAGCTTGGTGGTGCAGCTTCTAGAACCAGCTATGAATCCAGCTTTGTGTGGTGATTTATGCAGTATACTTTTGTTATGTCGTTATGATTGGTTGACAAACAAATACCTCTTTCCTTGAGAAACATATTGTGATTGTTAAATAAATCTTCCAGAGTACTAAATGCAGTTTTGGTGGGCAGCATGTCTGTTATATACCACGAGGGAAAGATTAATTTCCTCTACATGATGACTGTACATGGATAGTCACACATGTCCAGCTAATCATATCGTAGTTAGTTATATCGGCCGAAATAGCGCTGAACGCGACGATTAATCCTAACTCACACACTCCTGCAGTTTGGGAGTAAGCAGACCGATTTGATGATGATACATGTATGTTTACGCTCAATTCCTTAATAGTCCGGTGGCTTAGGGTGATTTTGCAACATTACCGTTACAGGCCGGATAAAAGCGCCATATTTTGCATGATGCTTCCTTAAGGGCTACTGATAAGTTTAAGCCTAGGAGCCCTCTTGACTTTCCTTTATAATTCACGTGAAAAAACAAAAATCCAAGATGGCCGCCAGAGATGATAAAATATCGATTTTCTCGCCTTCTGTGTGTCTTAGGAAGGGCAAATTGCTATCAAATTATGGCTTATTGAGGTATTTGAATCCGATTAGTTACAAATATGCACATTACCTATAGCTAATATTACCTGCAACTGAACCCTACTCAGACCCGGGGTATTTTGGGTCTATTAATTGCATTCTTGGGCAGGTGGGGGGAGGGATGTTCGCTCCCTATCTATTTTCGTTACTCTTCAGGCTAGAGGACTGAAACTTTCTATACTATATACTTGGGCCAGCACCTACCATAAAATGCTTTCAAAAAATCAAGATGACCATCATGATGACGTCACAGTGAGGTAATCTGGTCGGAAGACATTTTTCCGCCGATGTTTTTTTCGCCGATTTTTCTTTTAAAATATCACTGCGATGGAGAATGCTTATTTAGACTAAATAAATTATTTTTATGCACTTGTAGGCAAGAAATATAAAAAAAAATGGACGGAAAACAATGACAAACGCTACTTTCTGAGGGCACCTTATTGCAACCATTTTGAATTTAGCCATGATCTTTACACTTAGATGTAGACGACTGACCAAGGATGCCAAATGTGACTTGATGGCAGTTTTTTTGTTAAAATGGGTACCCATGCTAAATTAGTTCTTTGTGTGGTAGGGTTCAAGGTCGAAGGGGATACTATACTATGAAATATTATATTGGGCTAATTTTTAGCCCATTTCCATAATTTTAGTGATTAACCATCATGCGTTAATTCAAAATGGCGACCATGTGGGGTTACCCGTGAATCACGCTTTTTCAGGTTGTTTACATAATATGCATTATTCTCAGATCATTGTGCAAATTTGTTAACGTCAGTGGATCTCACATCAAAGTCTAACACCTTTATAATTACGCCTATTTTTAATCTTCAGTTCAAAATATGATGGTTTAATTCAAAATAGTGAACATTCTAAAAATCACACTTTTTCATGTTGCTTAAGTAGTTCAAGGCATTATTCTTAGCTCACTGGGCAAATTTATCAAACCGAGGGTTCTCTATGCATAGCCTGAAATCTTACGCCCATTTTGAATCTATTTACATATTCCTAGGATCTAGGTTTGATCGTCAAATCCAGAATGGCGGCCATTTATATGGGATCATCTGAAAATCAAACTTTTCATGTTGCTCGTATAGCTCAAGCCATTATTCTTAGCTGATTGTCCAATTTATCAAAACCGAGAGATCTCTGACCATAGTGGAATATCTTGCACACATTTCGAATCTATTTACATATCCCTAAGATTAAGAATTGATGGTCAAATACAAATTGGTGGGCATATAGGGTCATCTGAAACCACACGCGCGTGTAGTTCAATGCAATATTCTTAGCTCATTTTTCGTATGTATCAAAACCGAGAGATCTCTGAACATAGTCTGACATCTTACGTCCATATTGAATCTATTTACATATGCCTAAGATCAAGATTTGATGATGAAATTCAAAATGGCGGCCATATGGGGCCATTTGAAAATCATACTTTTTCATGTTGCTCTTATAGTTCAAGGCATTATTCTTAGCTCATTGTGCAAATTCATCAAAACAGATGGATCTCTAAGGATAGCCTAACATCTTACGCCGAGCTTGAATCTATTTATGTATCCCAAAGATCAAATTATGATGACCAAACTCAAAATGGCAGCAGTGTGAGGTCATCTGAAAAGCCTGCTTTTTCATGTTGCTCATATTGATCAAGGCATTATTCTTGATTTCACATTATAATCAAATACCTTGTGCCCATTTTTAATCCAATTGCTTGTCTTCAGATTGAAAATGATGGTTAAATTCAAAATGGCAAATGCAAGGAGTCATCCGGAAATTCGTGATTTTTTTCATGTTACTCGTATAATGCATGGCATTGTTTTAGACAAGGTACAAACTTGTCTCGGATGGTCCACCTAGACCCCAAAACGTCCATTCCACATCTGCCTATGCCCCTCGCATGCAGAGTCAGAAATTTTCAGCGAAAGTCAACCCATAAACCCGAGACACCTCCCATCGTACTACACAGCATGAGACAGATAAAAATAACCGTAAAACAAAATGTCCATGGGTGGGTTCTCATTGGGCCTATTAGGCTGGACATAGAAGCATATGTCGGGACCCGCCCTCTAGTACTTGAGATGTCTCAGGGTATTTTCAGCCTTTCCTATTATGTACTGACTCGCGACCAATTGGATAAAGTGCCAGCCTATGGTGCTCGCGTTGCTGGTTTTACTCCCACCAGGATCATGGGGATTCCCCTTCTCTCGATGCGTGTATTGCTCTGTATGGGGATTTCCCTTCTCTCGCTTCATATATGGCTAGAACATTGACGGGGCAAGATAGGATTGACCTCTAAGGTCAATAGCCCTTCGGACATTCCCGGGGATGACCGAACATTTCCAAAGATTCCCAGTGATTCACGCGAAGCGACTGCTCCATTAACATTGACATGATTGGGAAGCCAATTCACATTGATTGTGTGCCGGAAGTGACCGCATCACCGCCGGAAGTGATCTTTGATCCGAAAGTGACCTTTGACCCAGAAGTGACCTTTGACCCAGAAGTGACCTTTGGTATTGATCCGCAAATGACGTCGGCTCCACATGACGTCATCAGCCTCAGTCTCAATGCGCGGGAATTTCACCTTTATATACTACTCCAATATCTCGACATTGGTCCTCCATAGGGAAAAAATGAATAAAGTGTATAGTAGTGTATTGGAAGCATTGCTATGCATGTCCAAAACCAGGATAAATGGCCCCAGAATCTTTACTTTGGAACTATGGGGCCTTCTCGTGTCGCCATAACCCAAGATTTTATCATATATGTCGGCCATCTTGGATTTTGGAAATCCCGAAAAATTCAGGAGGGCTCCTAGGCTAAAATTGAAATATAAGCATAAAGGGAGCTACTTGCCAAATTTGGTGCTTTTATCCGCTCCGTAACGGTAATTTCGCTAAGCCACCTGACTATAACCAGCATCTGGTGATTGTAATATTTGCATATGAATATTATATTATTTATTATTGGGAGCTTTATCTGCTGGGACTATGACGAATTTACTCTGGAGATTTGCTAGAACTTCTTGCCAATTCAGGTTTCTCAGTACTTGTTTTGCTTGGAAAGCGTACTTCACAAAAGAAAAAAAATGCCATTATATAATGAGTGCAGTGATAAAAACATTCTCATAGAGGAAGCGTTGAATGTGCTAAGTTTATTGATAATACTTGTATAGTGTATTTTGACATCAAAAATGTATTCACAGTCCTTTTATACACTTCTCAACACTGACTATTATTCTCAACAACTTATTATTCTTCCTTCATACATTTCAGCACATTACAACATCTTGAAAAGTCTTAACGTTAGCTGCATTCCTAAAATCCCGATATGAAATTCAAGCTAGTGAATTGGTAACAGATGTAGATTCTGAGAGCGACTGTGGTGACTGGCCTATATGCTGTATCTAGCTGGCTCAAAGCTGGTCCTCTCTCAGTGTAGATCATAAAATCTGACCTGGTTATGGAAGGCAAACACCGCCAAAAATACAACAGTGAAACAAATAAGCTTGAGTCAAACGATTAACGTTCATTTGACAAACGAACAACGTTCAGGCAAACAATTAACGTTCGTCTACCAAACAATTAACGATCATTTGACAGACGATTAACGTTCGCTTACCAAACGAACAACGTAGGCCTACAGTCAAACGAACATCAGACAGTCAAACGATTAACGTTCATTTGACAAACGAACAACGTTCAGGCAAACAATTAACGTTCGTTTACCAAACAATTAACGTTCGTTTGACAGACGATTGACGTTCGCTTACCAAACGAACAACGTACAGTCGAACGAACATCAGACAGTCAAACGATTAACGTACAGTCGAACATCAGACAGTCAAACGATTAACGTACAGTCAAACGAACATCAGACAGTCAAACGATTAACGCGCAGTCAAACGAATATCAGACAGTCAAACGATTAACGAACAGAGGGCGCCACCGTCGGCATAAAAGTTTATGTGGAAAAAGCGCGCCAAATATAGAAAAATGGCGAACCAGCACATCAGTTTCAGTTTCAGTTTTATTGCAAAGGATTCAGCAGATGCTGTTTTTCATCCATGCAAATTATTTACAATATTTACATAAAAACAATAAAAACCTAAAACAATAAAATAAAACAATATCACAGTGAGACAATGGTTATATAAATGATTACGTGATGATCACGATTTACATATTGCACACTAGTGTACTGCACTGTATGTGGACACATCACATTAAAACTTTGACCTCAGAAATTTGCATATCACGTGACAGAGGTCAAAGGTCATTGAGTGCACTTGACCTGTATCCTTTCATCTTGTCCCTTGGATCATGTTTAGACATGTTAGGGTTTTTCCCATCACGTGCGGCATGACGTCACTTCCGGTCTGTGTGAACCTGATAGGACATGTACTGACCTGTCTGTGGGGTGGGCAATATCGTTCACTTTCGTGTGTTTCCGGTGTGAAGGCCATGTACTGTCTGTACTTCCCGCTAGAATTTCGCTGTCGTCTGCTTGTCACGCGCCTGGCTTCCCCGAATTGCAACATTGTTGCACGTTCGATTGCCCTATATCCGGGTCCTATACCATTGATGGGATGCATGTACTGTATTTGGGGAATCACTGGGAGATCACGTGATAGTTCAAGGTCATATTGAATGATAGGAATGCGTGTACTGACCTGCGTGAGTGAGTTCACGTGCCGAACACCCGGCTCCCCGAGATAAAGCCATGTCCAGACTTGTTCTTTTTATTGAATGATAGGAATGCGTGTACTGACCTGTTCATCATGACCTGGGTATGACTGTATGGGATGTACTGAAGTTGGTTCTGGTTTTTTTCCATCATGCGGCGGTCATGTGATTAGGAGTGCATGTACGGACTTGTATGCCGTCCATTCATTTGAGTCGGGGACTTGGGGTCCCTACGGAAGGATTTTGCAAGTCATGGGTGGGTGTATGTAAAATGAGGATTTGTCTCGAAAATATAAAAAGCGGAACACGGACTTTACCTCTAAAATAGGGGAAAACCTCTACCAACTCTATCCCAAAGGGCTAATATCGGTCCCTGGCTTATCGGGTTCTGCCTGGAGTGGGTGTATGTAAAATTAGGATTTGTCCCGAAAATACAAAAAGCGGAACACAGACTTTACCGCTAAACTAGGGAAAAACTCCTATCAACCCTATCCCAAAGGGCTAATATCGGTCCCTGGCTTATCGGGGCCTGCTGAGAGAGTGGGGGAGTGGGTGTATGTAAAATTAGGATTTGTCCCGAAAATATAAAAAGCGGAACACGGACTTTATCCCTAAACTAGGGGAAAACACCTATCAACCCTATCCAAAAGGGGTCATATCGGTCCCCGGGCTTATCGGGGCCTGGGTGCATGGGTGGTTGCATGTAAAAGTTTCTCCAGAAAAAATATAGAAAACGGAACACGGACTTTACCCCTAAACTAGGGGAAAGCCCCTATCAAGGGCGTATATTGACTCCCATTGACCTTTGACCTCCAGTATAGAATGCGTATATTCACTACCATTGGCCTTTGACCTAAAAAATTTGCATATCGTGACCTTTGACAGCCAATCAGAAGCGAGTATTTTGACCTCGTCTGACTGTATGCATGTACTGACTTGGTTCTGAGGGTTTTCCATCACGGTTGTGCGCAGGTGTATGACGTCACTTCCGGTCTGCGACGGGTTTTCCCCGGCCCACCCCGCCCCGCCCCGGCCACAGCGCGCGCGCGCGGGTTATCCGGAAGTGCGCGGCATCACCGGAAGTGCGCGGGCGAATTTCGAATCACGGGGAGATCAAGTGATAGTTCAAGGTTATATTGATTGGCTACTTTCTCAACGGTGTTCAAAGCCAGTTTCACCGAAATAGCATTACACTACCGAACAATGACGGACTTTCACGAAGGGGGCCGATTCACAGGGCGTAGTAGAAAAAAAGCACATTTCTAACCTTATTGACCTTAGGGCGCAAGCGAGTATAACAAGTGCCACGCACGGTGTATAAAACCCAACAGGTACACTATAAAGCCACCTCTTTAACCGTTCGCTTTTCATTCCTCACCATGGCAGCGAGCGGAACAGAGCTTGTGTTATTCCAACTGACGTCCGACGTCTACCTCATCGTCAATGACGATCACCTGGAGCTGGTCCAAGACGCACCGCAGAAGGTGAAGATTTTGTTATCGCTATCAGGCTGGACTCTTTTAACACGATTGTTACAGGGAAAAGAGCCCGAAAGGGATTTCATGCACGTGGAAGTCGGTGTGACCATACGCACTGCTGGAGAGGATTCCCTTTTCCCCGGTTGGAACAGTGTGGAGGTGCCCATATCACACTTTGTCCACCCTTATGGATGGCACTGAAAGATGTACTCCCCGAGGTGGATGACTTACTACGCCCCGAGGTGAAAGAAGGGACTGTGACTACCCGGAGGCTTACACCTGACTGCACCCTATTGTTGTACCCCAAACGAGTGGTCCTCATCGACAGCGGATTTAGGTGTTGGTGTACGTCTGAACCCAAAGCGCACGTCTCTTTGTCACCGGAAGGATGGACTACCTTGAAACGGGTGTTGTTGGGTGACCTGGACGGTGATAGCATTCACCTGTGTGACGACGTCTACATTTTCTGCGGTCCCTTTTTCGCTCGACTCCTCTGTCTGAACGACCGTGGTTTTACCCTGGACCCCGATCTATGGACGGCTTTGGAACAAGTAGTCCCCATTGTCGATGAGGTACTATATCTATAGGAGCCACACAGTCTAGAGCGTCAGTCGCATCATGAAGCCAACCCGTAGGGACACCCGAAAGGATAAGGGTTGGGCTAATAAAAAGATTGACCTGTAATCTTTGATTTTTGCTCTCTTTTTGAACTAACCAATCAGAATAGTACGTATCACGGACTACAGCCGTAGAGATACGTATAGGTGCGCATGTGTGACATGGTGTATAAAACACGCCCCTCTGCATCCCACACCTCATTCCTACGGTTACAGAGCCATGACGGACACTCATCCCTATGGGACTCGCATTTTACAGCATGCGACCATAGATAATTCACTCACGGGTTACAGAGCAGTGGTTCGGTCCATATTTGCAGATGGTGACGACAACGAGGGGCGACGGCAGATCCTGGAAGAGTTCACAGAAGCGGTCCTCGACAGAGTGCACACGATGGAGAGGTGTGCTATCACCCACCACTACTGGACTATGACAGCCATTCTTGATGCCCGGACTATGGACCACGAACGCTCACGCCGGAACCAGCTACGGCTCGTTGGCCTAGTAATGGTCTTTGCCCTATTGACCCTGACGCTGTGGCAATGACAGCGACAGAAAAAGGACGGCTTTTCAGAGCCTCCTTCAGAGATGCGCTTATGTGCAACCGATATATACCAGGGTCAGTCACAGTGTGCGTCATTCACCGATCGTCATTGGGTCAACCATGTCACCGAGGGACCTGACCATAAATACGAGAGACACTCAGAGTGTGTTTCATTCACCGTTCGTCGTTGGGTCAACCATGTCACCAGTCCTACGAGCCATCCTTCCCCTTACACCCCTGGTGGGGTTACACGTCTATGAAGATAAAGTCACCATCGCTGAAGACCGTGGAGATGTTTGCTGGTCGCGCGCTAAGGCCGTATCGAATACGGTTACGCTACACCGTGACGGCTGGACCAAATTTAAACGGGTGTTGAGCGGTGAGCTCGACGGAAACCTCATCCACATAGACAATGCCATCTACGTACACCGTGGACCCTTCTTCCCACGCCTGGGCCGTTACCAAGACCCTACGCGAGGCTTCACCCTAGACTCCGATCTGTGGACAGCCTTCGAAAAAGTGGTGCCTATCGTGGACCAGCTGTTTACACCGGACGAGCGATCAGCTGTTCAGTTGGGCTGGGCTCGTGCCCTGAGGGAAGCGGCGGCAGAACCCAACGAACAAATTACCGAACCTAGCAATGAAGCGGAGGCAGACAACGATGCCATTGATTATCCGGCTAGACTGTCAGCCCAGTGACATGACCACCCGATCCTTTGATCTCACGGGGGTCTTCCTATAAATACGCGAGACAGTACAAATCTTGTACCATTCACGTACTGATCATGACGGACGGGCGTATCTCAGCTTGACCCCAGAGGTCTTCCTGCATGTCTATGCGGATACGGTCGATATCATGGAGGAGGTAGGAGACATCTGTGATGCAGACCCTACACAACTGTGCCCGGCTCATATTCGTCTGTCCCGGGAGGGCTGGACCAAATTCAAACGGGTGTTGTCTGGTGAACTGGACGGCGATCTCATCCACTTGTGTCACGATGTGTACATCCGACGCGGCTCCTTCTTTGCTCAATTGGCTCGGCTAGATGGAGGTACAGTGCATTTTACCCTTCACCCTGTTCTATGGTCTGCATTGGAAGATGCCGTGGCAGATGTGGATCAAGTGCTTACGGGGGAAGAGCGGTCATCAGACGAGTTGGACTGGTTATTTACCATGGACACTGTGGAAGCCAGCGAAGAAAATCAGAAAGAAACTCCGGCCCAAGATATACCGTTATAAATAAACGATAGAGCCAGGGTCCATCATCATTTGTCACCATGAAGAGCTGGGAGAAGGTGTTGGATAACTTATACTACAGTCCCGACAGTCCGGCGGCCTATAGTGCATTGTCGGCTCTCTATCGAGCGGCCAAACCCCAGGGGATACAACGTGCCCAAGTCCGAGATTGGTTAAAAAAACAAGACACCTATACCTTACATCGATCTGTCCGTCGCCATTTTCTACCAAACCGGGTCATCGTGGGTGGTATAGATGCCCAGTGGCAAGCGGATTTGGTCGATATGAGCGCCTTTGCCAAACACAACGATGGGAATCGGTATATCTTGACGTGCATCGATATCCTGTCGAAGTATGCGTGGGTGGTACCCATCCGGACGAAAACGGGTGCGAATCTCATAGCGGCGTTCAAGGACATCTTCAAGACCGGGCGCAAACCCTTGTATTTGCAAACCGACGAAGGCACGGAATTCCTCAACAGACCGTTCCAACAGTTTCTGAAAGCCCAGAAGGTGTTTTCTTCCATACGTACAACGAGACCAAGGCTTCCGTTGTGGAAAGGTTCAACAGGACATTCAAAGGCCGCATGTATAAATATTTCACCTATAAGAATACAAGGAGGTACATCGATGTTCTCCCGAAACTTGTGAGTGGATACAATCGAGCCTATCACCGGAGTATAGAGAGAGCCCCCATTACCGTCACCCAACGCAATGAAGCCCAAATCCGGCGTGTCTTGTACCCCAGGCAATCGCAGCGAACGCCGAAGGAGGTGTTCAAGGTCGGGGACCCTGTACGGATCAGTAAAGTCAAAGGTCAATTTGAGAAAAGTTACTTGCCCAACTGGAGCGATGAGCACTTCCTGATTAAACGGCGCCTACCCCGACAGCAGCGAGTCTATGAACTGGAAGATCTTCAAGGGGAACCGTTGCTAGGGACGTTTTACGACACGGAATTACAGCCTGTCGTAAAAACAAAGCAAGACTACTACACAGTGGAGCAGATTTTGAAAACGGAACGCCGCCGTGGCAAACTGTTTCATTTCGTCAAATGGCAAGGCTGGCCCAGTTCCTTCAATTCCTGGGTCGCGGCCAACCAGGTGAAACGACTATACAGCCAGACACCACTACCGTCATCCTTCATTCCACGTTCGATCATGAACACGGCGCTATGGACCAACAGCAGCTGCCTCTGAACACAGCGTCTCCCAAAACGCGCAAAGCGCAAGTGGGCTTTGTAGCCATAGTGCTAATCCTGCTGAGTGTGTTGTACGGAGGAGTGTTTTACGACGTAGTCTATCTCAGCACTCTACTTAACCAACTTAGAACTCCAGCCACCAGTCAAACCAGTCTACAGACCTTCTCTACACCAGTCAACCCCGTGATCGAAACGAGCCCAGTCATCACCACCACACCACGTGTACAAGCCACATCGGGCTCCACACCAAGTATACAGTCAACATCTACACCAAAGACACGCACTACGTCTGAAAACCCACCGGATTTCATCCCTCACAGTGAACAGACAACGACGACCGACGTTGTACCCACCGCCATCACTCACAGTGAACAGACAACGACGACCGGCGTTGTACCCACCACCACTCCAGTTCACTCGTACGAAATTTACGAGAGAGGGTTACCACGACAGCGCATACAGCTCAAACCATGGACCCTCGGTGGCAGCATCCCTTCACTTGCGTCATCGCAGGACCGACGGGCTCCGGCAAAACGCACTTCGTCAGGAAGCTCCTTCAACACGCCGACAGCATGATCACCCCACGCATTGCCTGAGTCGTGTGGTGTTATGGAGAATGGCAGGCAGCGTATGCAGCAATGCCCCATATCACGTTCGTGGAAGGCCTACCTAACCTGGCCGATTTGCAACCCGACACCTTGGTGGTTCTGGATGATCTCATGGCGGAGACGGATGCGCGGATCACCCAACTCTTTACCAAAGGCAGCCATCATCGACGGCTCAGCATCATCTACATTGTGCAGAATCTGTTCAGTAAAAACAAAGAACATCGGAACATCAGCTTAAATGCCCACTATCTAGTGGTCTTCAAAAACCCGAGAGACACCACTCAACTGCAGCACCTGGCGAGACAGATGTATCCCGGCCGCACACCGTTTGCGTTGGAAGCCTTTAAAGATGCGACAACCGCTCAGCACGGGTATATGCTCTTCGACCTCAAGCAAGCCACCCCCGATCACCTTCGACTACGGACCGGAATCTTTCCCGGAGAGACCCACCACGTTTACATGCAAAAATAATGTAAACACACCCACAGTGGCTCCCTCAGCTGGAGTGTGTGTGTGTTTGATGATGGGGGTAATAAAAAGAATTAAGACCACATCATGGTTGACTTTGTCTCTGTTCGATATTGAGGAGATAGCCCGCAAAAGGATAAAAGGAGCAGAGTTGTGGGTTCTAGCATTAGTTGTACATGATTTCTGCGCTAGTACGGAAGTACGCCCCGACGCTCCGTGTATTGAAGACGGCCCCACCCGAGTTGGTACGAACCATTTTGCGCGGTGCGGACCCTGACCTTGTACGCTGTATGTGTGAGATAGGGTACAACCTGTTAAAAGGCAACGTACCACTGACTCCGGCTCAGAAGACCAAGTTGACCAAGCATAAGACAGGTCTCCGAACCCTAGTCCAGAAGCGAGTCTCTCAAACACAAAAGAAAAAGGTGTTACAGAAAGGCGGCTTTCTCGGGGCCATCTTAGCACCGTTGGCCGCTTCCGTGTTGGGTCCAGTATTGGGTGGACTCTTCGGTCGACAATGAACCACACGAAAAAAATGGTCCTCGTCGAACCACGGCTCCTTCAAAACCTTCAATCGCCCTACCCTGTTCCACCTACGGTGAAGACCATAAACACCATCGATGCAGAGATGCAACGGTTCAACGGTACATGACGTTCATGGACCAATACAAAACCCTCTCTACCCCACCACCACCACCACCACGCGTCACACCGCCGACCTCAGCACAGCTCCAACAGCCGCCATTACCAGGGCTACCACCCACAGCCCCACAGTGGGTGGAAGATGAAGTCCTGAAGAGTGTACCTGCATCGTTCAAGAAACAAGCTGGCCTGGTATTACAACGGATGAAACAGAATCCTAACATGACTTGGAATGATAAAGGCGAACTCCTGGTACAGAATCAGGTGGTGCCCGGTACCCACATGACGGATTTAGTGAATGACCTGATGCGTCAACGCAGGTCGCACACGGATCCTAGAGGATGGGAGGTCTTCGCTCAAGGCTTGAAAGACATGCATGTACCACAGGAATTGGAGGGGAATCCCCACTGCTGGACCTTTATGCAGCGTGACTCACCGAGTCGTGCACCACGACAGACTCCACAACCTTGGGAAGCTGAGTGGGAACCGGAGTCACCCCCCAAAACACCACCACAACGGGCACCTTCTTTTCAGGCCTTTAAAAAACCATCCTTGATCAGGACACCCCACATCTCCAGAGCCGTGACACGTAGCAAGTCACCGCGACGAACACGACGCCGGACACAACCGCCCAAGGCCTGGAACACCTATTAAAACCAACAGCAGCAGCAGCAGGACAGCTCAGTCGCCATGTTTTATCTCACCCTACCCAGTAACAGTTCGCTGGATGTGTTTCCTGACAACACCGTGGCCAAGCACGTCACCCAGTTACCGCAACCGTTGCATTTACCTGGACGATGGGAATGTGGCCTCGTGGATATCCAATACCCTTACTCGTGGTACAACGTGCGAGCCAATAAAGTGTAGTACGAGGTGACCTACGAAGGCAAAAACACCCGACTCACCCTTCCCGAAGGCCAATACGATACCTCCAAGGAGTTCATGGGTGGGCTGACCATTATAAGGCTCTACGGGAGGTGACGAATACTTCAAAACCCATCAAATCCTTTCCCTTCAAGAATCACAACGACAGGGCACAGATCCTTCTCACCGCCAACGTGAGTGTCGTACTGAGTCCTATCCTACAGCAAATACTGGGTCTCGCTCAAGCGACCTACACGGGTCCATCCGAGGACCATGGCCAGATCCCGATGGATATGAAGTCGGGTATGTACGGACTCTACGTCTACTCGGACGTAGTCGACAACCACATCGTGGGCGATATCAACACACCTCTGTTACGGGTGGTCCCCATTAAAAAGACGTATGGAGATCAAATCACCCACAGTTTCACCCACATGCTCTACCTGTCCGTACGGCAAACCGACATCAACACTATCACGGTGGATATAAGAGATGACACGGGACGACCGGTGGCATTCGAACGAGGAAAAGTGGTGCTGACACTTCATTTTCGACAAGCACGTGCTCCCCACTTTGCATAATGAAAGTACCTTACGAGTGCGATGCACGCAGCTATATGGACTATTATGCCCATCAGGCCGGTGGAGGCTTTCCGGTCTTTAGCGGTGCACGCAGGCAACGAGGACATGGGCTGGGGAACATACTCGGCAGCATCGTCAAAACGTTCCTGCCCTTGGTGACGCGTGGGGTGAAAGCAATCGGCAAACAAGCGGTACGCAGTGAACTGCAAGTGGCCGGTGATGTCTTGGGGGGCACGGCACCCACAGAATCCTTGAAACGGCGGGCCAAAGAAGCGGGAGGCGTCTTGGTGGCCAAAGCACAACGCACCGTAGGGAATAAAGGAGCTGCCCCACCGAGACCACGCACCAGTCGACGACCGACCCAGCGACGACGCACATCGAAGACGCAGGATATCTTTTCTTAACCATGTCCTTAATCCACGCAGAGTCCTGTCCCTCCACCAACAGTGAATTTGATTTGTGGACCGTGCCGCCCACACAGACCAGTGCCGAACAAGGATTATGGGTGGAGCATCTCCCGCTCTCCAGCATCAACGAAACAGGGCCCATCGAGTTCAACATCAGTAATGCGGATACGGCCTATGTGGATTTAGCCCATACAAAGTCGTCAAGGTCGTCAATGGGGATGACTCCAGAATCATCCAAGCTGCAACGGTGGGCCCGACGAATCTCTGGCTGCACTCGATGTTTCAACAGGTGGATACTGTTGTCGTATGGCCGAGAGGCTAAAAAATCTCAGCTGACAGCCGCTTTATTCTACCAGGACACACCCGAGCACATGGACACGGTGGACAATGTGGGATATAACAAACGGAAGGCTTTTACTGCGAACGGTGCCTCGGTGGATCTCATGGGTCGACTACACGCAGACATGTTCATGCAAGACCGGTACCTCTTGAACAAGATCCCCATCAAAATCCGACTGATACGGACGCCTCCGACCTTCGCCTTGATGGCCACTAACGTAGATGGGCATGCAGCTGACTATAAGATTGTTATCCAAGACGCAGTCTTGTATGTCCGAAAAGTGAAACCGAATCCAGCCGTTCAATTGGGACACATGAAAGCCTTGGAAACAAAACCAGCCCAGTACCCTATCCGACGTGTACAAACCAAAGTGTTCTCTGTGCCTGCTGGAAATATGGGCGCCAACGAAGAAAACCTGTTCCTGGGGGAACTACCCAAGCGATTGATCCTGGCCTGTGTGGAAAATACCAGTTTCAGGGGAGCCTACCCAGAGAATCCGTTTGACTTCCAACATTTCGGCATCACTTTTGTGGCCCTGCATGTGGATGGACAACAGGTCCAAGCCACGGCCTTAACACCGAACTTTGGGCGCAGGAATTTCATTCGAGCCTATCAGAGCCTTTTTACAGCCACCGGTCAAATCAGCCAGGACGAAGGGAATATGATCAGTCGGGAGGACTACGCGAACGGATACACGTTGTTCTGTTTCGATCTGACCCCCACCTTAGAGAACGACCATCAGCTGGCCCTGGCCAAGCAAGGCAATTTACGGTTGGAAATTCACTTTGCACGAGCCCTTGGGACCACCGTCAATATGATCTGCTACGCCGAGTTTGACAACATCATTCAAGTGGACAAGGCGCGCAACGTCCTGTGTGACTTTTCCACCTAACATGGATACAGACCAGATAACCACCGTGCTGGAGAATGACCCAGGGGCACGTATGGTCTTTCAAGGGGTGTTCGCCCGAGATATGTTCCCATTAGACCGTGTGTATCCTGCTGCATACGTTCTCAACACGGATCCGATGGATCGGCCCGGTGAACATTGGGTGGCCGTGTACTTGACAGAACAGCAGGGCGAATACTTTGACCCGTACGGCTTGCCACCCCTCCATCCCGATTTAACAGACTTCATGGATCAAGGCACAGAGACGTGGTGTTGGAACAGTCAAACGTTGCAAAGCCTGACCAGTAGCGTGTGCGGACAATATTGCTTGTTTTACCTGTACCATCGATGCCGGGGAATCTACCATCGTACAGATGTTTGACGAGTACCCCAAGGCCGAGGACCGCGATGTACTCGTATATGACTGGGCCGCCCATCATTTCAATGTACAAGCCCCGTTCTGGGCTTAAGTTCTTTCAATGTACACAGCCCGCTGTTCTGGGCTTAAGTTTACAAGCCCCTGTTCTGGGCTTCAGTTCTTTCAATGTACAAGCCCCCTGTTCTGGGCTTCAGTTCTTTCAATGTACAAGCCCCCTGTTCTGGGCTTCAGTTTTCACGTGGTTGTTCTCACGTTGTTGTTGTTCACTGAATAAAAAAAAAGAAGAGATCTCACCAAAAAACCCTGTCTTGTGTGTTTTCTATATGAGCATAGTGCATGAAGGCTATAACAGACATGTGGGGATTCGGTCAATGAATGAGAAAAGTAGCCAATCAGTGGCCTAGGATGGGGCCAAATGTAACCCATCAATGTCCAGAAAACAATGCAAGAGCACTGCAGTAAAATAGAGAGCCAATGAAATCAGACCAAGTACATGTTTTGGTCTAGGTTACGAGCGGGCATTCCAACATTTGACGAGGAGTTACAAGTTACAAGAGCCACAGGCGGAGTGAAGTGAGAAACAAAATGAGATCTCACCAAAAACAAAACCTTGTCTTGTGTGTGTTTTCTATATGAGTATAATGCATGAAGGCTATAACAGACATGTGGGGATTCGGTGAAAACTGGCTTTGAAGACCGTATTAGCCAATCAGTGGCCTAGGATAATCCGAAATTCGCCCGCGCACTTCCGGTGATGCCGCGCACTTCCGGATAACCCGCGCGCGCGCGCTGCGGCCGGGGCGGGGCGGGGCGGGCCGGGGAAAACTCGGCGCAGACCGGAAGTGACGTCATACACCTGCGCACAACCGTGATGGAAAACCCCCAGAACCAAGTCAGTACATGGATACAGTCAGACGAGGTCAAAATACTCCCTTCTGATTGGCTGTCAAAGGTCACGATATGCAATTTTTTGAGGTCAAAGGTCAATGGTAGTGAATATACGCACTCTATACTGGAGGTCAAAGGTCAATGGGAGTCAATATACGCCCTTGATAGGGGTTTTCCCCTAGTTTAGGGGTAAAGTCCGTGTTCCGTTTTTATATTTTTTCTGGAGAAACTTTTACATGCACCCACCCATGCACCCAGGCCCCGATAAGCCCGGGGACCGATATGACCCCTTTTGGATAGGGTTGATAGGTGTTTTCCCCTAGTTTAGGGATAAAGTCCGTGTTCCGCTTTTTATATTTTCGGGACAAATCCTAATTTTACATACACCCACTCCCCCACTCTCTCAGCAGGCCCCGATAAGCCAGGGACCGATATTAGCCCTTTGGGATAGGGTTGATAGGAGTTTTTCCCTAGTTTAGCGGTAAAGTCCGTGTTCCGCTTTTTGTATTTCGGTACACATCCTAATTTTACATACACCCACTCCAGGCAGAACCCGATAAGCCAGGGACCGATATTAGCCCTTTGGGATAGAGTTGATAGAGGTTTTCCCCTATTTTAGAGGTAAAGTCCGTGTTCCGCTTTTTATATTTTCGAGACAAATCCTCATTTTACATACACCCACCCATGACTTGCAAAATCCTTCCGTAGGGACCCCAAGTCCCCGACTCAAATGAATGGACGGCATACAAGTCCGTACATGCACTCCTAATCACGTGACCGCCGCATGATGGAAAACACCCAGAACCAAGTCAGTACATCCCATACAGTCATACCCAGGTCATGATGAACAGGTCAGTACACGCATTCCTATCATTCAACAAAAAGAACAAGTCTGGACATGCCTTGATCTCGGGGAGCCGGGTGTTCGGCACGTGAACTCACTCACGCAGGTCAGTACACGCATTCCTATCATTCAATATGACCTTGAACTATCACGTGATCTCCCCGTGATTCCCCAAATACAGTACATGCATCCCATCAATGGTATAGGACCCGGATATAGGGCAATCGAACGTGCAACAATGTTGCAATTCGGGGAAGCCAGGCGCGTGACAAGCAGACGACAGCGAAATTCTAGCGGGAAGTACAGACAGTACATGGCCCATCATGTTCCCCTCTCACCGCTTCACACCGGAAACACACGAAAGTGAACGATTTTGCCCACCCCACAGACAGGTCAGTACATGTCCTATCAGGTTCACACAGACCGGAAGTGACGTCATACCGCACGTGATGGGAAAAACCCTAACATGTCTAAACATGATCCAAGGGACAAGATGAAAGGATACAGGGCAAGTGCACTCAATGACCTTTGACCTCTGTCACGTGATATGCAAATTTCTGAGGTCAAAGGTCAACGTTCGGGCTTTTCCTCGCTATATAGTACTGATAGCTTTACGATCCAAACTGCTGGCCCTGTTACCTCGAAATAAATCGTACGTGCCAGGAGGTTGGTTCCGAATATAACTACTCCAAGCCGGTTTAGGCCCGAGGCAAGAACTTCGGGAATCTTCGTGCATGCACTAAGATAGATCAGATTGGGATGGGACTTTGAACGAACGAGACGTATATTAAGAATTCGGGTTGGAATAGAGGGAGGATTTTAATGGGGGATGTTTTAGCTCTATATCGTCCTGGGTGTTGCTAGTCGGGGCACACCTCTCTACGACATCTGTTGTCAGAAGTCAAATTAGTTTATTTTTTGACGGTTGAGAACCAATTTAGGCCTTTGAACCAGACTGCGAAAAATTCCGGTAAACAACGCGGCTTGAAAGCCGGCCATTTTCTCTCTTTGCTCGCGTGTCCCCCACCTCTGTTGTGTTGGCCGGCTGTCCTCGGGTAGATTGTGGGTTGAATTGTTTTACTGGGAGTCGGTCATCCTGACGTGGGCTATTCTGGTGGACAATTCTCTATGAATTCTTTCACGGCTTGCGGGCTGTCGATTGTGTTAGACAATTGAGCACAGGTTTCAGGTTTTTCTTTGTCTCGGCTGATAGGCTAGCTACGTGATAGTGAAATTTGACAATGTTATGATCACACCGGTTTGTGTGATATAGAGGTCGGTTAGCCGGTTCCCCCTCTTTCGTTATGAAACTAGTCGTGTGTTCAGTTCAGTCCATGCTATCAAATATTTTTCTGGTATATAGCCGGCTGAGCTCGCTAACATTTCTTGTAAATAGTGTATCGGTCGTATGCATTCAATAAACTTGGCGTCGCTGTATATACAGTACCGATATTATTACCCTGTGATAGGCGCGCTGTGTTATTAGAGTAAGGCCAACGCGGTATAATTTGGCACTGTCGACAGCATATATAGATCTGTGTAATTTGGCAATTACTCATTTCGCCTCTTTGAGGGAATCGGTGTGTTCATTTCGGGCCGTGCTATTAAATATATTCTTGGTATTTAGCCAGTTGAACTAGTCAACATTTCTTGGGAATAGTGTATTTACTCTATTCATTTATTGCATTTGGCGTCGTCGGGTATACAGCATTACTGTCCTGTGATAAACGCGAAGTGTTATTAGTAGTGGCATTTTGGCCGTTCGTGGTCAATAGATTGGTAAAAACCGGATAAATTGACTCAGTGGTATTGAATGCGATTTGAGCCTGGCAGGGTTATACAATTTTCAAATATTTTTACTGGGTTATCATATAGAGCTTGTATATCGAGGAGATTCAAATTTTTATGGAAGTTTTTGTCCATTGTCACTCCAGGCGTTGCTGTGTGATGTCTGTGTGCTTCTGTATGATTGAATCGTATTGTTTCTGAGATTGACATTTGTGTGAGATTTCTGCTATGTGTTAGCATCTATATATGGGTCTCGGGATTTGAGACTGAAGATTTTGCCAACCTTTATGAGGAATTTGTGGGAAGAATATAATTGTTGGTTAATAGTAAATGCTTAGATTGTTCGTGGGTCAATGTGAATGCTGGGTCGACATCGGGCCTTACAGACTAGTCTTTTGTGTTAAATGCCGTCATTTACATCTGACGACGATACAGCTCACCAATCTCCAATGTACGAGTTGTCACAGCGAAACAGCTCACCAATTACCAGTATACGAGTTGTCAGAGCATTTCCATCATAGCTCTCTAGATTTGTATGTAATACCGCTTATGCCGGTGCTAGGGGCCGTGTGGTCATATCATCCAAGTTGCCACATGAACAGGTACAATAAAAGCGTACCTGAGATACAACACATATCATGAATCGTTAGATTCTTGGTATGTGCTTTAGAATAGGCTAACCAGAAGACTATTCTGTGGAGTCATGTGACGCAGTCAGTATGTCGGCGCCTCTTCCCACTTCCCTTATATGTGTTGTAATTTGTTTTCTGCTAACGTTTTCCCCATCCTGCATGATAAAAGGGAAACCCGTTTTTTCTTTGTATTTCAAGATATATATATATATATATTTTTTTTGAACGGTTGTCCCTAATTTGTATAGTTCCATTTATGTCGTGGTGTTCGTGTTTATTCGAATTTGTCGGCTGTCAACTGGTCGGCTAAAAAAAATCGCTCATCGTGTGGATTTTCTGGATTAATACAGATATATATTACCTACATTTTGTTTGTCCAATACATGATTTTGATTGCTCAGTTGATAGTTTGGGGCATTGCCAGCCATGCGAGCCACATTCATGGCGACACCATGGTGCTGTCACTGCGATATATTGTAGTATTCATGGCGATGCCATGGTGTTGTCACTGCGATAATAGTAATCAGACTTCCTTCAATCCTTTTGAATTGAGTTAATGATTTGTATATCCTCTCTGTTTTCTCTCTTCTCTTGGATCAGTTCAGGAAATTATGCTATTGTTTGGAATTTAATTGAATGGGAACGTGCCTATGTTCATCCTTGAGGGGTCTGAATGATAGACTAAATGTTGTTCATGATGTTGAGCGAGTTTACCATCTTGAGACAGACTATTTCCTGTTTGTATTTGAACTCGGAGTTATTAACTCTTCGATGTGGTCGAGTCTAAAATCTAGTTTGTATTCTGTGTTGTATTCCTCCTGGCACGGGAAACAGTGTTAATTAAAGGTTTATTTATGTTGAACACAGGTGGCCTGACTTTGTTTTCCGGGCACAATTGATAATTTGATAATTGATTTTTTTTTCTCCCCCGGACCCACCCTGGGTTTCTTTAGTGCCCTATTCATGATTAGTCGTAAATTGAAATAGTGTAAGATTAACAGAAGTTGCAACAACGCTTACGTGTTGCACTTGTTCTAGATATGGGTCTTGTTCTTTTTCTTTTTCGCTAATGGATATGGCTGATTAGGCAAACTAGAACGCGTTGATTTGCTTCATAAAAGTGTTTCGTCAGTTTGAACTCGAACCTGCACATGTTTAAATATTTTTTTCATTCACTGAATGTGAGTAGTTGACACTGCGTTTCATTTTTCGTGTCCAATTTGGTGTTCTCTAGGGGACACACCGAGGTACACGGTCTTTCTTTTGCTTCAATGAGTTTCTGGAGTGGAAACTGAGTGTGAGGAGTTGACACTGCTATTTATTTTTGGTGTCAAATTCTTTGATATATTTGAAGTTATTTGATTAGATTTTGATTTGGTATTGCTTATTCTTTTGACTTGTTTTCAAATACCGTGTATCATTCCACTAATACATGGCAGATTTGGGGCCCATTGATGTGTCAGTGGCTACAGAGGAAGCACTGCAAAAATTGAAAGGGGTGGGGAGTAGTCGAAGTGCACGTGTGGTAGCCTTGCAGGAAGAGGGCAGGTTGGTTAATTTTAAGAATTTTATGCAGGCGACTCAGTTTAGTGCCGGGCATATAGCCGATCTAGTGCTAGGGTGGCAGATAATAGGTTTAGACTTGTCGGGAAGTCCGGAATACATTAATGCTTTAGTTGACCGTCGTCTTGAAGAAATCATTGGATCATGGAAAGTTGAAATAACGGCTCAAGTACAATGTAGATGCATTGGATGTAGAAATGGGCCAGTTGCATGACGATGTCAAGGCATACGAGCTTCAGTTAGGCCAGTTGGATGAGAAAATAGTGGTACAAGGTCAACAATTAGGTCAACAAATAGGTCAAGTTGATGGTAAGGTGGAGCAAGTTGATGGTAAGGTGGAGCAAGTTGATGGTAAGATGGAGCAAGTGGGTTTAGACATGAGGACTGTTGTTGCATTGCTTAGTGCTCCAAGCAGGGAAGGGTCAGAGATTTCATTACATGCGACGTCTGAACAGACAACGGGGGACGCTGGTCAGGCGGACCCAACTCATGTTGTTGTGAATAATAGACCTGAACAATTGGTTGAGGTTGGGGGAGAGATTCCAAATCAATTGAATGCAGCCCCTGTTCAACAGAATGAACTCCATGATCAAATGAATGCATCAGCTGCACTTCCCGACCCCCCCATGTCCACTAGATATGAATAGAACACCAGGACTGGACGCTGGTCTGGCGTTTCCAGACGACACCAGGGAGGTAAATAATGTATTCCATCAGTTACCGCCCAGTGGCCACACTTCAGCTCCGAACTTCCAATGCCCAGTAAATAGGAATGGATTGTTTTTAGACAATGCTATGGTAGGGGGGCAATATCTCCAAGGGGATATAGATAATGGGAATCTGGCCGATGTGTCCGCTACTGATACCGAGGGGGAGGTTGAGGCCTCTCCTAGTAAATGTAGCGAATGCTCGTCCAGATCCAGATCAACCGAGCGACATGTATCCCAAGAACGCCACCGTAGTCCTCGGCTTCCCAAGACTTTAGTGTTTTCAGGAACCAGAGGGGACTGGGTTCCATTTAGGGTTAAGTTTGAGTTGGAGGCTGAAAGTAGAAAGTGGAACAAAGACCAGTGTCTTAAGAAATTAACTGATTGTATTCATGGCGATGCCATGGTGTTTTACAGCTATCAATCGGAGGCAGTTAAAACCTCGTTTGATATGCTCCTCAAAGCAATGGAATGCCATTATAATAGTAGGGAACCTCCGCATGTAGTTAGGCAGCATTTGCAGGCGGAAGAGCAGGGTCCGGAGGACACTTTAGAGGAGTTTGCTTTTAGATGCGCTAGGTTGGCAAGGGACGGATATCCGAATGCACCGGAAAAGATTATCGAGTCGGTAGCGGTGGAACATTTTCTCAGGGGGTGTAGGGAAATACAGGCTGTGAGATTTGCTATGGAAAAGAGCCCCGCAACAATCTCGGAAGCCTTGAGTTATGTGAACTCCTCACGATATAATCTGAGAGAGTTGGATTTTCAGACGGTTATATGTAGGACTGTTAATGTTGATTCAGTGGGGGAGGCTTTTCCTGATGCTTGTAACGCAGAAGGGGAAAGGATAAATAAGAGGTCCCCTCGCCGTCGGTCATCGCGACCCTTCCGTCCACCACGACTCTGTTACTCGTGCCGTAAACCCGGCCACATAAGCCGTTTTTGTCCTGCTAGACATGGTTTAGATGGGTGGGCTGAATTAGCAACTGTAAATGACGGTGTGGGGTCGTCCACGGGGGACGAGGCAGGTGTTCCTGAACGTACTGCAGCAGTCAGAGATGTTACTCTGTCTCGTTCTCAGGGGTGGGCGATGTTCATTCCAGTTAAGGTTGGGTCTGTGCCGGTAACTACTGTGGTAGACACGGCCGCCCAAGTCACCGTCATGAGTGAACATTTATTTGCTAGGTTGGGTCTCCAGGGGTTGTCGTGTTCGCCTATTCGGTTAACTGGTGCATTTCGAGGAATGACCAGTATGGGAATGCTAGTTCGGCAGGTCCCATTTTCCAACTCCGATTTTCACTGTACTGGAAATATAGTGGTGGCACCCTTGGTTGACGACCTGTTGCTAGGCTTCGATTTTCTGTCAGCCTATGGATGTGTTGTAGATTTTAGGGATAAAGCCTTGGTTATTGGGGACATCAAGGTTTTTGCAGTTTGAATTTTTATGGAATGGGTGACTTGTTTAATGTGGGCTCCATTTCGCTCTGCCAGTAACTGATAAATGGTGGAGCTAGTTGATGGGCCATTGGTGACGCATTTTGTGTATACGTCTGAAGAGATGTATAGTGTCAGCTTTGTGGGGATATACGGATATGTGCCATCACGTGTATACAGTGATGGATGTATTGCATTAGGTTTTGATTTTCTATGTGAAATTATCCTCTTTGGGGGTTGATTTGATTTTGTTGTACAGGATGTTTGGTAATGTGTTGTGTTGTGTAATGTAATGTTTATTTCGGAACTATTGTTCTAGAATTATGGTGTGTGTTGGAGAATTTTGGTGCGTGTTCGGGAGTTGGATATTCGGAAATTGTGATGTGTGCTGCGGCGTTATACGTGTAATGTGTTATGGGAGAATATGATGTGTTGTGATGAACTAGGTGTTTATGTGATCTGTGTGAGGGAACCGGGTGCTGGACGCCTGGGTTCGATGCTTGCTGGGTGATTAAAGAATTTATGTCTGTGAAGATTCTGTGGGGTAGATATACGCGTCACTCGCGTTTTGTGGGGTTTGCTGTGTGTGTTAAGTTATGTGACACCTTCATGGAAATCTGTGATGAAGTTAATATATGGAGTGACATGGAGGAGATATAGTAAGAGAATATGTAGTGCGGGTAGCCATGTCGGAGACCTGGGGTTGAGGAAGACGTCCCTCTTCATCCCATGTCTTCGCCTTGAAGCCCTGGTGAGAGTTGTCTATCCGATATTTTGTAGCACGCGTTATGATTTATGGTGAATCCGGTGGGGCAGGATAGCCACCACTTGGGGAGTGAATAAATGCGTCATTATTTGATTATAGTCTCAACCCTCGTCTAGTTATGAGCTAAATGATTTCTTTTTGTGTGGAGGTGTAGCAATTATGGTTGTGTTCTCCCTCTACAGATATTCTCTCTGGTGAGGTAGCCGTTTGCTGGGGCTGGTGTGCGCTGGGTCATCATGTCTGAGTGCACGCAGACTGCTGGCTCCTCGTACATTCGTCCCTCTGGGTTCCCTCTCTACAAGAAAGTGTTGGCCGCTGGTGAAGACGAGCCTTGAAATTATTAGGGGAGAGAGAATGGGGAGCCCAATTTATAGTCTGGCCGGCTATTAGATTAGAGGCTTGTTCCAGTCGTGGATTGTATGATGTTCTGGTGTTTAGTGTGGCCATGTAGCTGGTAGGCTGGCCTGCGGATTATATTTTTAAGAATGAAGGTGAGCAGTCCCATGCGGCTGATTATATTTATTGGGGCCGTAAAGCTGGTAGGCTGGCCTGCGGATTATATTTCTGAGAAATAAAGTGATCAGTCCCATGAGGCTGACCATTTGAGTGAGATTTTTAGTGGGTTTGGGTATAATTATAGACAGTCTGGTAATGAGACTGGACTAGTGGGATGGTTATCATTTTATTGAAGTTGGGTGCTTTTAGAGAGCAGTGTACTTTTGTACACTGCAAGTTACGCATTTTGACACATGTGATATAACATGGAGAATTCACGTCTTTGTCTCGTATTTTAGTAATTGTTGTCAGGGCTGGAAAGGCGGTTGCCTGGGATAGGGAAGGGTTCTGTAAGGGCGAAGTAAGATCTTCGCCAAAAAGAAAACGGGGAGGGGTGTTGCAGAGATAGCTTTACGATCCAAACTGCTAGCCCTCTTACCTCGAAATAAATCGTACGTGCCGAATATAACTACTCCAAACAAGTTTAGGCCCGAGGCAAGAACTTCGGGAATCTTCGTGCATGCACTAAGATAGATCAGATTGAGATGGGACTTTGAACGAACGAGATGTATATTAAGAATTCGGGTTGGAATGGAAGGAGGATTTTAATGGGGGATGTTTTAGCTCTATATCGTTCTGGGTGTTGCTAGGCGGGGCACACCTCTCTACGACAGGTTCAACAAACGTTGTTATATACTTAGAACAGTGTTTTTTAAAAGTCTGTAAAGTTTTACTACGCTTTACCTCTGCTGGCAGGCTATTCCAGCTGGTGACCCCAAGAGCCGATAACGAATTCTTATGGTAATTTCCACGGAAAAGGTTTAGTGGAGCAGATCTTGTGTTATATAAATGTTTTTCAGAGACATGCTTGAAACTTGTTTTGAGATGACTTGGCGTATTGCCTTCCAAACTAGGGTACATCTATTAAGATAGAATCTTTGTCTAACACTCAACCATCCACATTCCTTTAACATATCCACTCTATGTGTCTGGTGTCCACATTCCAATATAATCCTCATTCCTCTATTTTGATTACGTTGGAGTCTAGATATATCATTTTTACTTGCAACACTATAAATTGTAGAACAGTAGTCCAAGTGAGGCAAGACAATCGTATTACATAGGGTAAATCTCGTTTCTTTGGGAATGCAAGGTCCTATACGTTTTAATACACCAATACTTCTATGTAACTTTCGGACAATTTGATTGATGTGTTCATTGAACTGAAGATTATCATCAATGACCACACCTATTCTCCGACCCTTCATGTAAGACCCCTCCCCCTAACACAAAATTAAACAAACACTGTTTTTGTGGTGGTGTCGTACGGTACATGACGACGAGCGCTTTATTGACAATCACTTTGGGGACTCTAACCTCACACATTCTCCACGGGGACTCTAACCCCACACATATTTCGGGGGACTCTTAACCCCACACATTCTCCACGGGGACTCTAACTCCATACATATTCCGGGGACTCTAACCCCACACACATCCTGGGGGACTCTAACCCCACACACATCCCGGTGGTCCCTAACCCCACACACATCCCGGGGAACTCTAACCTCACACACATCCCGGGGACTCTAACCCCACACACATCCCGGGGGACTCTAACCCCACACATATCCCGGGGGACTCTAACCCTACATATATTTCGGGGGACTCTAACCCCACACATATTTCGGGGAACTCTAACCCACATATATTTCAGAATATATTTCCAGGGTGCTTAAATTAAGCGTTCGTTGTAGCATCGACGTGTGCCGTAGACGAGAATAGTTAAACAGAGACTCTCTCCCCCTTATAAAACACATAAGGCGCTCGACTGAACACAGTTCACAGTCTTACGTTTTACACCCCATGGAGAAAGAAATTTCCTTTTAATTCATTCCATTCAACCAAAGGAAACTATATAGTACTTAATATTATCGCATTGGAGAATTTTCACATAATTTTAAACACAGTTCACTATCAATAAACCGTTTCTTCTGACGACTTCCAATTAACATGGTATTTGTTTTTTCTATGTGTAGAATCAACTTATTGGCACATAACCATGTATAAATATTGTTGAGATCAAGCTGTATAGTTTTTCTTCAATAATACTGACATCAGGATTTGCAATAAAAATGGCTGTGTCATCCGCATATCAATTAGCCTCACAGTGGTCTAGACAGAACACGATGTCGTTGATATACAACAAAAATAGCAGGGGCCCCAAAATGGAACCCTGGGGAACACCAGAGTGAATTGGCAACGGACTAGACAGTGAACTATTGGCAGCAGTTACCTGGCTTCCGCCAGACAAATAGTTTATGAACCAACTCGTATCACGAAACCCATAAAAATTAAGTTTGAAAATCAAAATGCCATGGTCGACATTGTCAAATGCCTTGCGTAAGTCTAAGGCAACCATGCTAGTGGGCATGTCAGTGACATTGCCGTCATTTAGGTGTTCATAGCAATATTCTGTCAGTCTACAAGTGTATGTAGACTTGTCTCTGTTGAATGACCTTTCCTGAATCCAGCTTGTGCCGGGTTCAGGATATTATGTTCCTGAATGAAGTCATACATTTGCTCGTGGACTATACTTTCTCTAGGATTTTGGAAAAAATAGGGAGAACCGAAATGGGGCGATAGTTATTCGGACCAAGTTTTGACTTATTCTTGTGGATGGGAGAAATACGAGCCGTTTTCCACTGTTTTGGTACTTGCCCTGAAGCAGGGATTGATTAATTATGTAACTCAAACTGTTCGAAATAGCAGGGGCAGCGATTTTTAGTAGCGCAGGTTGATAATTATCAAGGCCAGTAGCCTTCTTATCTGATAAGTCCTCTAACAAGAAACACGTTCATTTCTCACCCTTTTAAAACAGAATAATGGAAATGGATTTAAAAACATTTTAAACAAATAGTCAATGGGGGACCGATCAACAGACAGCTGGTCCATGTGTGAAAGTTTGTCAGTTACTTGCCGAAGGGCGGTGGTTCTCTCCGGGTACTCCGGCTTCCTCCACCAACCAAACTGACTGTCACCATATGAGTGAAAAAAACTTGAGTGTGACATTGAGCCAAATTCCCTCCCTCCCACCGATCAACAGATGGGATTTTTGACGCTAGGTTACGGCCTACGTCGATAAAAAATGAATTAAAACATTCTGCAATTCCTGTTGCAGAATTACACATAACGCCATTGACTTCAAGATCAGAAATTCCATTTGATTTGGCTTTGGGAAGTAATTCCTTCAGTAATTGCCACATGCTGGATATATTTCCTGCATTACCTTTTATTTCATTACAATAGTAGTCACTCCTAGCTTGCCTGAAAAGAGAAGTTACTTTATTATTAAACTTCTTATATAGATCAAAGGATTCTGGTCTATTCGTCTGAGTGGCGTGAACATGATACGCATCTTTAATCTTCTTCCAAGTATTTATTTCATCGTTATGCCACGTTGGTTAAGGTCGCCTATTTTGAACCTCTTAAGAGGAACAAATTCATCAACTACATTGTCAAATAATGTTCACCATGCAATAATCAGCGATGCGATTCGTCTTCTGAACCAAGCCGCTGCGATGCTTGGCCAGGCAGTAAATCTAACAACTTCTTGAAATAAACAAATATTCTGAAATTTATACATGTGTTATTCAGACTGTTGTGCTATAGATTCAGTTAAGAACATTTCAGTCAAATTTCAATTTTGACAAAAAATAACTTAAATGATGTTCACAAAGACCTGTTTGAAATAATTTCCAGCTATCCAGTTCTGCAAATAATTTATTGATCATAATCATATCTTACATATTATGGTCCCCTACCAGACTTTCTATCCTATTTCCGGAACGCCAAATACTTGACAGCGGACACTCCGTGTCTTTGTATGTTGGAGTCATTTTGATCCTATTGCATGACCCTTCGAGCAGACTATCATGGGTAAATTCAAAATGGCGACCATGTGGGTTATACCAGGAAAGTGATGTTTTTGTCATTTTTGTTCAAAATTTCTGCTTTCCTATGAGGAAAAGTGGACAAAAACTATTTTATTCACATCAGACTATTACTTACTAATTTATCAAGCAGTTTTGCCTAGAAATGGCAAAGATAAAATAAATCGAAAAATCTGACCGAAAAATCGACCAAAAAATGTCTGTTTTGAAAATGACGTCACTGTGACGTCATCACATCGACCGTCTTGGATATTTTTACATTTCTGATAGAGCTTGACCCAAGGGTATAGTGTGGAACATTTCAGCCACTAGCTCAAGGGGTAAAGAAAATATTTAAGGGGGAGCCCCCTCCACCCCAAGGCCTGGATAGGTCCTCAAATCCCCAGGCCAGATAGGGTTAATAGACCATTTGCCAGCTCTACGATCGTTACAGAGCAATCTGGGTATATTCATTGTGTAGCACAGATGCACAAAATGCACATGCAACTGTTTCGAACCCTTTTTCCAAATTTCGAACTAAATACAATATATCCAAATTTAATTTCTTTCTCTCCATACGCTGGACTAGGTGATAAATATTTAAATAAACAAACAGTCATTTAACTGGAAGAGAATTGTTCTGTTCATATCTAGTATCTTTCCTACTTAGAAAATTCAGGCTATCCCAACATTGAACTCAACAGAGATATAACCAACTTTTAAAATCATTTATTCACACATTGCCACTTCTAAGTATCGGTACATGAAACTCGTAAGCAATTCTACATGAAGCATTTTAAACGGTACATTTCAAACAAGAATGGTTAAATATATATATTTGAATTGAGAGCTTTTGTCAACTGGGGCTCAATGATGAATATTAACAAAATACAGTCATTTAACTACAAGAGAATTGTGATGTTGATATCTTTTTGAGTCAAATGAGCTATACGCGACTTTAGGTTCTGAAACAACTATGTTATTCCAATTCGGTACTCGATGAATATTGATTCTATTGTACATAAACATCATATTCATTGGAAACACAAAAAAACACGGAAAAAGATGGTATAAATGTGACGTTATTGTTGGAGCTATACAAACAGCTTTTTACTTGTGGCCGTCCACCCCATATCATTAGAGTATTGCCATAATTTTCTATCTCAAAATTGTCACAAGAAAACTTATTGATGCAGATGCATCAATGCCGGCGGAAACGTTTGTAGCTTATAATCTGCGTATTACAAGCCGATTACGTGTGCAACTGGTGAATCACGATGCACCATTATGGTTAAAAAAACGTCGATTTGTTTGTTTTCATTAAAGGTTTGACTAATGTAGTTCGCGCAAGGACCCATCTGGAAAGTGTGGGGTTAGCCGGAAGTTAAGTGCTTGCTGGCAAAATGTGCACATGAACCGCATGCCCAACTAGGACTTTGAAAGTAATGTTCCCTGGTTGACGTATTAAGTCACTTCACATAGCCTGATGTAAGAGTTCGCGCTGTGGCATTATATGGGACCCATCGTCAAGCTACTATTTCTTTATTGATGTGTGTCATTGTAAATTAAGCCTAGATCGACTTTCTCTACACATCAATCGGATCCGCGTGTTTTACTGCTTCGAGTTTTTAGTAACTCGCAGTTCAATCTTAAACATTTTGCTGCAGACGTACAGGTGAATAACTTGGTCATGTATGGTCATCGATTTGGTCTCTCAGCCATAATAAAATAGTACTAAAGGACATTTATTCGATGAATTCATTATAACAGAATTAATATTAATGTGTTAACCACGAACGAGTGATACAATCCTGTCATTTCACGATATGAAACTAGTTGAATCACTCCACGGCACGTCTGTGAAGTATGGCTCGAGAAAACACCTGTTACTCGTCCAATATCAAGATGGCCGCTAACATGTTTACTGAATTCAGATATCCGGCGGCGCTGCGCCGCCGGAAATAACTGGTTGACTGTTGCAATGCACACACGTGTGCATGGTCCACTGAGCGCGCTGTCGTCAGTTCTACAAAAGAACGAATAGCTCAAATCGCTCTATTCAATCGGGTTTTTTTTGTTACTAATTAATAACCACTTCGTTTTTTTTTATCGAAGTGATACTTAATAAACGATAAAAATAAGAGGCAGTGGATACCGTAAGGGTCGAATAGCGCAAACGGGTCTATTTGTATAATTAAATGGTACGCGTATCTAAATTTTCTTGTAGTGCCTATCTAAGTAGCCCGGTATTTATGGTACATTAGCCCGATCGCGCTATTCCATTTATTGGTTTTTAATTAATTGGTTTGGGGCTTTTGTCAGCTAGGGCTTTAGCCTCTGTGGCTTTTGTACGCGGCGCTTTTGTTCCTGGGGCTATTGTTCACTGCGGCTTTTGTCCTATAGGTTCAGATATCATGATCGTGGTTCGATTTCTATTAAAGTCTGTGGCCGTTAGAAATAGAGGTCCGCAATCCGTACCCGATTTGGCCATGGGAATCCGCATTTTTATATAGCCCTAAACCGTCCTGGTGATGGACGTACTGCTCGTAGATGGGGACCTGTTGGGCTCGGACCACTAAAAAAAAGTCCCTAGCCGTTAACCCCCCTCTAAATAACCTCTGCCATAGAGGACAAGTTTTTGTGCTGATTTTTTCCCCAGCTTCCTTTTGATAATGAGACAAGGGCTTGCATGGCCAACATTAAGCATGACAAGTGCCCTTTTGAGTTGTGACTTTTATTTCGAATTCACTGCATAGTTCATGCCAGTCTGAGGCACTATATGCAGGTGCGTAGACTCTGCTTTTTAGAGGTAAGTTATTCGCCGGAAGTACAGTGCTTGCCAACAGGACGCTCTGGTTCGAAATTTTGATGGGCGACCCCCGCCAAGAAGTAGATGGCGACGTAGGACTTGAATGGAACTACAAACTGCCAGGAGATGGAAGTCCAAAAATAATTAATAAATCAGCCAGGTGCAGTTTCGTTAACATGGCCGTCAATGTAAATTTAATAGTGGTCCGAGCCCTAAAAGCGTAAACACAGAATACATATGTCACCGGTTCAGGTAAGTCATACGGTGAGGCTGGATGACAATCTGTCACTGATGTCAATTTCATAGTTTAGTGATAAAGATGGCGGAGTTGTATACCACGTGGAGAGCAAAATATTTCGAAAAAATTAATTATAATAGCCAATTAGGCTCGAATGGAGCATGTTTACTGTGGACTGGTGTGCAGAAGAAGCAGCCACCCCATTATGGAGTGATTAATATCCAGCCTTTTGGAAAGAAAACATGGAGAATAATTCACGTTCATCGTTTGAAATTTATTTTGCATCATAATATAAATTTAGAAGAATTCACCAGTGACATATGCCACTTATGTCATCAGCCAAGGTGTCACAATATTGCACACCTGAGTGCAGAAGTCAGTTTTGTTAATAATCAGAGACAGAGGTGTAGGGCCATGGAGAAATGTTCAGGCCATGTATTTTTGGGTAAATAGTATCCAGATTGTTTGTTCAGGGTCACACCTGAATTCACGCGTTAACAGGTGAGTCCAACACATCAGGGGAGACAACTCTTGTTCTTTTAGGATAATATGGCCTTTCTCAAAGTCAGGCATGTGTTTGCCAAGCTGTCTTTTCTTGTAGCCTTCTCTTCTTTCTTTTGCCTTATCCGCATCGGTTTTAGCTTTCTTAGCTTTTATTTAGTTTTTAAGTTTAATTGCTTTATTGTAGATTTTTCTTCTTTTAACCTCTGGCCTCTGTTTATATGATCTTTCATAATCGCATTGCTTTTGTATCTGTTGTAGGTTTTTGCAGGCAGATGAGCCAGTTTCTAGGGGTGCACGGAGTGCTTCAAGTTTCTTATGCTGTGATGTTCCTTCACCGAGATTCAGTTTTAAGACTGTGGATCCAGCTCTCGCTGCCGCATTGGTAGGAAAGTTCACATTTTTTGACAGTGAGGCACAGAATGCCCTGTTTGTTCCTTCTGACTTACATGTGTTTGAAAGATGGTTTCAAGGGCTGGCTGCTGCATGCAATTTCATATTCAATATTTTTCGCATCAGTATTCTGTCATTGTCATCCAAATTTAACCACTTGATGTTGTTTGCACTCAGACTTCTAGATTTCTTCCACCAACTAGTATTAACCCCTCCACCACAAACTATAGCATGCCTTCTACAACTTCCACAGTTTCCATCATAACAGTCAATTGTTGCATCCAACACCTTAATGTTGAAAGCGACGTTAAACCCTATTCACTCACTCACTCACTCCAACACCTTAGGTAGTCTTTGTACTATTTCAGTTATGTCCCCTGCATAAGCTGGTTTCCAGCATAATCCTCTTTTCACCTCACTGACGGCAAATTGTGGAAGTGGGCAGGTAGGTGTAATGGTGGCGTGGTCCTGTTTTGCATTATTTCACATATCTTGCAGTTTCCCAGCATGCAACAGTCTCAGACCTATCCTCCCCTGCTCTGCTGGAGCCTTTTGCATACTTTTCTGCTAAATCCGGCTTCTTCGACTCCTTCGGATGTAATAGTTTTGCCTTCCCAGACCTTCCTTCCTCATCCAGAATTATGTAGGTATGGCCATCATAACCAACTCTGGTGACTTTGCTGAATTCCTCTCTGTCATACCTGGGGTGCCATGCTGATTTTGGCTCATTCTGTTTAGTTGTTTCCACCTCTTCAGAGTGTTTTATGATGCCTGAAGTTGAGGGTGTCTCCTGTGCATGGCAGACTTTTTGGGGAAGTAATTTATGACCCAATTTGAACCGGGTGACCAAGCTCCCTCGCTTTCCTTTCTTAACTCGCTTCCGTTTCTTCGAGTTTCGCATGCTGATCTGGTGATGTTTTAGAGATGTGATGAGATAGCCATGTAATTGGTAAAGTTTATATACTATCTGTCTCTATGACAAAAGTGTGTGTCAATTGATCTGGCACCTTTCATCATAGGCTGATCACAGTAATGTATTGCACGTATCACCCTAATGGATACACATGATTATGTGTATTATGGTATGCAGGAGTGACATCAGGGTCTTGCTATTTATTTTTTTTGCCACTGCCTGGCATTTATTTGTGTATTAGATGTCCCCCTTTCATACAGACCAGAATTTGACAGGTACACATTTTTAGTTTTTCCACTGAAATATCATATTTACCATAAAAACCCCCAAAATCTGAATTTTTTGGCATCTTTTTTAAAAATTTATTGAAAAATCCAGAAACAGTTTAGGGATATTTCTATTTAGGTATAGGATTCACAGATGTATGCAGAATCCATTTTGAGACTGATCAGCTCCTCAGTGACAGGAGTTTTCTTGGTTTAGGCAATGCCATAAGGCACCTCACACTATAGTGAATACATGTGTATTGTGAAGAATGATGGGGGTAGATGTAGTTAATGGTTCATATTCCGAGACATATTTGATGGAAGTAGCTCAGATAGGCTAACATGAAATGGTAAGTGGACAGGTCACATGCCTCCCAAATTTCATTTGGATTGGTTGAATTTAATGTGTCTAGTAGGGCTCGGACCACTAAAAAAAAGTCCCTAGCCGTTAACCCCTCTAAATAACCTCTGCCATAGAGGACAAGTTTTTGTGCTGATTTTTTCCCCAGCTTCCTTTTGATAATGAGACAAGGGCTTGCATGGCCAACATTAAGCATGACAAGTGCCCTTTTCAGTTGTGACTTTTATTTTGAATTCACTGCATAATTCATGCCAGTCTGAGGCACTATATGCAGGTGCGTAGACTCTGCTTTTTGGAGGTAAGTTATTCGCCGGAAGTACGGTGCTTGCCAACAGGACGCTCTGGCTCGAAATTTTGATGGGCGACCCCCGCCAAGAAGTAGATGGCGATGCAGGACTTGAATGGAACTACAAACTGCCAGGA
Source organism: Hanleya hanleyi (assembly GCA_036873755.1). Classification (NCBI taxonomy): domain Eukaryota; kingdom Metazoa; phylum Mollusca; class Polyplacophora; order Lepidopleurida; family Hanleyidae; genus Hanleya; species Hanleya hanleyi. The sequence goes on from JAVTVY010025931.1 coordinate 60,358, forward strand.
GATGAAAGTCCAAAAATAATTAATAAATCAGCCATGTGCAGTTTCATTAACATGGCCGTCAATGTAAATTTAATAGTGGTCCGAGCCCTGTTGACCCCCACTCCCTTGACGACCATCCAAATTATCTCCCCTCACTGTGACGGTGGCACCCTCTGTTGACTGATGTTCATTTGACTGTACGTTAATCATTTGACTGTCTGATGTTCGTTTGACTGTACGTTAATCGTTTGACTGTCTGATGTTCGTTCGACTGTACGTTAATCGTTTGACTGTCTGATGTTCGTTTGACTGTACGTTGTTCGTTTGGTAAGCGAACGTTAATCGTCTGTCAAATGAACGTTAATTGTTTGGTAAACGAACGTTAATTGTTTGCCTGTACGTTGTTCGTTTGTCAAATGAACGTTAATCGTTTGACTCAAGCTTATTTGTTTTACTGTTGTATTTTTGGCGGTGTTTGCCTTCCATACCTGGTCCTTGGCTGTCTGACTTGATGGAACTACTCATTAATAAGACTTTGATAGATTGCACTGGACATCTCAGCTAATTTATAATTGGAGTCCTGTGGATTTTATGGCTCTTTAAATAAGCATTAAACTCTCTCTCTGGGGCAAATCCAGCACAGGCCAGATCCACCACAGGCTGAGGGGGGAACAGCTGCCCGTGACGAGGCATGGACTATCAGAATGACACCAGAAATATTAAAATAGTAGCTTTGATAAAAACAAACAAATGACAAACTACACCTGTAACTCTCGAATTATGTTAATTAATGAACAGTATCCATAATATATAAGCTCCTAGAACGTTATTTGTAGATTTCCAAGGCAGATAAGTCCTTCTGTTCGCTTCTTCAGTTAAACTATCGCGAAATAGTTCCTCGATGACTCCGTACTCATCTTTCATTCATATGAAACGTTTTTAAGTGATACACGGGAAAGCATGTGCGAAATACATATTTATCAACTCCCCGCCAGAATTTCAGGAGAAATTTCTTACGTTAGAGACTTTTCTCATCGAAAAATGTCACACTGGACTAGAACTGTCACACTGGATTAGAATTGTCACACTGGTCTACAATTGTCACACTGGACTAGAATTGTCAAACTGGACTAGAATTGTCACACTGGACTGGAATTGTCACACTGGACTACAATTAAAACACTGGTCTAGAATTGTCACACAGGAATACAAGTGTCACACTGGACTAGAATTGTCACACTGGTCTAGAACTGTCACACTGGATTAGAATTGTCACACTGGTCTAGAATTGTCACACTGGACTAGAATTGTCAAACTGGACTAGAATTGTCACACTGGACTGGGATTGTCACACTGGATTACAATTGAAACACTGGTCTAGAATTGTCACACAGGACTAGAGTTGTCACACTGGACTGGAATTGTCACACTGGACTACAATTAAAACACTGGTCTAGAATTGTCACACAGGAATACAAGTGTCACACTGGACTAGCATTGTCACACTGGTCTAGAACTGTCACAGTGGATTAGAATTGTCACACTGGTCTAGAATTGTCACACTGGACTAGAATTGTCAAACTGGACTAGAATTGTCACACTGGACTGGGATTGTCACACTGGACTACAATTGAAACACTGGTCTAGAATTGTCACACAGAACTAGAGTTGTCACACTGGACTAAAATTGTCACACTGGACTAGAATTCTCACACTGGACTAGAATTGTCACACTGGTCTAGAATTGTCACACAGGACTAGAGTTGTCACACTGGACTAGAATTGTCACACTGGATTGGAATTGTCACACTGGACTAGAATTGTCACACTGGTCTAGAATTGTCACACTGGACTAGAGTTGTCACACTGGACTAGAATTATCACACTGGATTAGAATGGAATATAATTGTCACACTGGACTCGAATTGTTACACTGGACTAGAATTGTCACACTGGACTACTGGGCAAGAATTGTCACACTGGACTAGAATTGTCACAATTGACTGGAGTTGTCATTTTCACTGTACAGCAAAATATCATTTTGAGCCAAGGTCTTGCGTGTCATTTTAACTATCCATTGGTCCCAACTTATGATTGATATACAACCCTGTTCCCGCGAATTTCGGCAGAATTCCTGCCAAATCGTGTTACTCGTAAATCGGAAAACATTATAAGAAATAGCTGAATTTAATGATATTTATATTTTAGTGATCCTATAATACTTGAGATAAAAATATGTATTTAGATTTTTTATTTTAAAGATGCGTTTATAAGTAAAGCTGTCAAAATCTAATTTCTGTATATTTGTTCCGACAAATATTAGAAGAAAATGGTTAAAGATACAGGAATGATATTTATATTTTGATGAGCATGTAATACTCGAGAAGAAAAATATTTATTTAGAATTTTATTTTATGGATTCGTTGTCAAGGAACTTAAGTTATTGAAACCGTATATCATGAACAAAAATTTACTCGGAGAATTCTACACGATATTTCCCGGTAAACATTACAAGTAAACAGTTGAAGATACAGAAATGATATTTATATTTTCATGATCCTATAATACACGAGACGAAAACTAACTAGCTATATTTTTATTTTATGGAAGCGTTTTCAAGGTAAGTTATTAAAACCTAGTGTCAATATATCGCGGACAATTCTCGTCGAATCGACACCATCTTTTCCAGTAAAGTTCTCGCCGTGAAGTAAAAGAAAATGTTTATCAAACTATATATATTTCTGAAACGAGTATCTGAACAGGTTTAATAATAACTAAACAGAATGAAAATCGGAGATATACCGGCAGTTATCAGCTGTTGATTACCATCTCAGGCGTATTTCGTAGAACAGGCCTAGGTTTAAAAACTGCTAAAATGTCAATTTACTGAGAAGTTGTCTTAATAATATTTTTTATAAACAATGCATGAATGTAAGCTCTTTGACAGATGTATCGCACCCATAAATTTCCTTCAACAAATGACGATAAACCACGACTATACATGTGAACCGTTTTAAGATGTTGTCTATTAGTTTGCATGTTTAGTTGTCTCCCTTCATAGTTACAGCTTTCTGCCTACGAGTGTATGCGCGCAACTCTGGAAGTGGGGTCTGTCTTTAACCGCATTAGCACCAAATCAAAACAAATATTCATAACCACAGGCTAGTTTCCTGCAAGAGAGAAGCGGCCAACATATTCAATGATGCCGGCAAGACATGATGCACAATCAGAAAAAAACGGTGTTGATCAACACCAAAAAAGGTGTTCAGCTCAACACCAATAAATGGTGTTGAATTTCGACCGACATATGTCTCCATAATTTGTGTTGAGCCCGTATTAGCACTTATCAGTTAACACCGAAATATGGTGTCGAATCATTTTCAGTACTCTTTATTGGTGTTGATCAACACCATTATTTGGTGTTGAACTGGCCCTCAACACCATTTTTAGTGTTCAAATTGGTCAACACTATTTCTCAACACAACTTTTATGATGTTGACCAGCGCTCAACACCAACAAAGGGTGTTGGGCCAACACCATTTTTCTGAATGTGTGTTCCGAATCAGTTATCTTCAGCCTGATGTATCTCAGTCACGCATTGATTTTGCCTATCAGCGAATGACTTGAACATCGTGAATTGTATGACGTTCAGACGACCACTAACCCGGGTTGAGTTTAGACACAAGTTACGAAACGCAATACCAAAGATCTTGCATTCTACTCTCGTGTTTTGCTATCAGCGTGTAATATGTGCGACAGCTGGAATCTGCTGTCAGTTCGACTAATAAGGGAGGCTACAAAAAGTCAGTTTGTTGCCATAGAGGTCTTTATTACTCTGGAAGGCACAGTCACATGTGAGAACCAGTTCCAGTAATATCATTGTATTCGCAGTATACAGTTAAATCCATAAACCTTAAAACAGCAAAAACAGTAAAACCGCAAAATAGTAACCAGGGGGAGATAACTCCCACTCAGTGTTGACCTACAATGGAAAACAACACTTTAAGTACATGTACAATACATTTGACGAATTGACGTTGGTAAAGAACACCAACTTTCATTACATACTACTAGTGCAGGCATATGATAGCCATGAATGCTAATAATAACCTAACAATGAGTCTATATACCTTTTGCATGGATATGCATAGTATGCACAATTAACATCAGTTTATTGAAAAACCTGTTGTGAAATATGTGCCCTTAATGTCAACCAGTACATAATCAATGTGGATAACTATTCAATGTTCCTTATGTTATGTCAGGTCTAATTTGTATAGTAAGTAATGAATCTCATTTTATATTTTAATGAATTAATGGAAACAACAAATTAAATCAGAATGGCCTAACTTAGCCTCATAATCAGTACATTACTGAACCAATTTGGAATGTAAACAAACCGTATTGTTCTTCAGGATGGCTATACATGTATTGAATGTAGACTAGAAATCATAGTGTGGAAGACAACTCCATCATGTCAACAACCCATAGCATCCCTGCAACATTACATAGGATTTCAGTATAATATCAACGTTATCTAGTATATCATTCAATTACAATCATTACAATCTCAGTTCAACAATAATTCAGTTTATGATATTCGGCGTAGCAATGGGACCATTTCATTTGAGTGTATTATGTTCAATCAAAACAAATAAACAATCAATTCAGATTAAATCGGTGTGGCATAATTGGTGAAATTACAGTTGAAGTACAAAGCACCATGAAACAAACCTTAAATGCCATACAGGGTGGCTATGCCAATAATCCAGATCATACAGAGTGGATATGCCAATAATCCAGGCCAGAATAACAGTTCAGGGGAGACAACTAGGCCCTGGTCTTCAGCCACCATATCCTGCAACATTACATATGGCCTCAGTATGTTACCCACAATATTGAATATATAATACATGTTGATAATGCAATTAGCCAGAAAGATTAACCTCAGGATTTCATATGCTGACAATAATTCAACCAATTAACACTGTCATAATTCAATACATATAAATTGTCAAATCATGTAATATTTGTTTGCAATAAACTTGATCCTTTCAAATAATATCTGTCTTATTTTCTTGTTCATTACCTATAATTCAGATATGCACAATACTAAATTCCAGTTATCAGCTATTCTATTCAGTGTATGTTTTCCAACAATATAAGTGTCAAGCTACATGTAACATGACTCCAGACTACAATCAACCAATCAAGGTCATGTGACCTCAATACAATGTCAGCGAGGCAATTACCATTTACATATGCTACGACACTTTAACATGCCTATTAACTCTAAATTATGTTAAGACGATACATGATAATGTTAACGTTTGTGATTCTTCACTGGTTCATGCTCAGATGAAACAGTACAAGCTTTACAGATGAAACAGCTAATGTTTACAGAAATCTCCCGCATTTCAACATGTAATGAGGTCAATCTCTGAATTTGTCAACACTTCACAAATAATGCCAAAATTCTTTTATCGGCTACTTCTAATTATCACCAACTTAATTCTGGATGATTATCATACATTTATGCAATTACTGACATACAAATAGAGATCATCCTACCTGCGAACAGCCGAAACAATGATAAACAACAGACACGTGTTGTTTGTCTGCACCAGGAAATGGCTATCGTTTTCGCAAGGATCGCTTACATCATTATCACGGTATACAGAATGGCAACCAGATTTAGCTCCCCTCGACCGTAACACAACTGATGATCAGCTAACACATATGTTCTATAACATGATGCGTAAAACGAACCAGAAAAATAGAGGGAATAACTCCGGCTACATAACTATAACATTTAGGACCCGTCACATGCATCCCTTCTGAAAATGTATCATGTCCCCATGCATGTCCCCATGATACAAGCAACGTCACACTCAGTAGATATTTACAAACATGAATCATAAATGTTTTCGTTAGTCCTCAGAATGAACTGAGACAACTCTTATCCAACACTGATCTGGGTAAGTGATACAGATTGGACTGCATGCCTAAATTGGCTCGGTTAGATCGTCGTAACTGGACAGTATCCGCAGCTAGAAGCGCAGTTAGAGCTAGAAGCGCAGCCATGCCACTCATCAGACTGTCTTGGTGTGATCAGTATGCTCCTGGGGTAGTCCAAAACTTCATCCTCATCATTGCCTTCAGTAACCGATTCCGGTACATCTGTTTGTCTCTTTGCTTGCCTAGACACATCTGCCAATGTGTGTCGAGGTAGCTCTACAGGAGTTATCTCTGCTCTGCCTGTTCTCTTGAGACCTCCAGTCCAATCTGCTAGTTCCAGGGTGTAGGCCCAGTCATGTCGATCCAAAACCGTGAAGACAGCTGGACCAAACATGTCTTGGATCTTATTCCGCCCTGGTGGATGCTGACGAACATATACTTGAGCACCAATCCGAATTGGCGAGTCTGTGAACCTTTTATCATGGCGGGGCTTGCGAACCATGTTCTTTGCATCTAGCTTCTTTTGTACATGCTGCCGAGCATGCCAGAGACGGGCTTGGTGTTGCGACACCCAATCACCATACACATCTACACTGTCACCATCGTCCTCATCATCGTCATCCTGTGAAGACCCTAGCAGCTGATCTATTGGAAGAGCAACGTTCTGCCCAAACAGAAGGTAGTAGGGAGAATATCCGGTACTGGCGTGTGGTGTTGCATTACATGCGAAACTCAATTCATTTAGGTGCTCTGGGCACCGACGTTTCTGTGGGATTGGAAGTGTACGAAGAAGATTGTGTAGAGTACGATTGTATCTCTCGGTTATGCCATTTTCCTCTGGGTGATATGGAGTAGTTCTGCTCTTTTTGATTGCATATAATCCGCACAGCTCTGCAATAACATCGGCTTCAAAATTTCTCCCTTGATCTCTATGGAGGCACTGGGGCACTCCATAGCGGGTGAACCACTCTCGTACCAACACCTTTGTCGCAGTGCCCGCCTTTTGGTCGCGAGTGGTAACTGCGAACGTGAATTTGGAAAACCAGTCCGTGATTACCAGTACATTCTCCATGCCATTACTGGCCTTGTCCATCAATGTGTAGTCTATGGGGAAAACTTCAAGTGGTTTAGATGCAATAAGATGCTTCAATGAAGACCGTATGGGGCGGTAGGGTCCTTTGGCCCTAACATAGCTTTCGCAACTGTCTGCACATGTTTTGAGATTTCTGGAAACCAACACCGCTCTCGTATCAATGCCTCTGTGCGTTCCAATGCCTGATGGCCAGCCCCATCGTGTAGATCGTGCAGCACTTTATTCTGGAGGCACACCGGTAAGAGGACACACAGCTTATCCTCACCAGCATTATTGGTAACCTTGCGGTACCGCACACCACTCTTCTCAACTATGCGATCCCATTGCTTCAGGTGGATTAACACTGATCTAGTCTCCAAGGAGCGTTCAATTCTAGATGGCTGCCGATCCAAACTACGGTAATGAACCAACCTGCTGATAATTGGGTCATCTCTTTGAAACTTGCCCATGTTCTCCTTGTCCCATGCCGGAAATCCTGTAGCTGTTGCACCTGCATCCACATGAACTTTGGCACCAATGTTCAAACAGATGTTCCTCAAGGCTGCACCCTGCAGTTCTTCTGGAAGTGGACTATTCCCTAATATCCTGGTCACCTGCTCTTGAACAGACTTTGGCTCCTCGGTCATTTCGTCATCATCATTATCGGACTCACAAGTATTGTCGGACAGCCGCGAAAGGGCATCAGCACCGATATTGGATTTTCCGGATCTGTACCGGAAGGTGAAATTGAAACTAACCAGCTCGTCCACCCATCGCTGTTGCAGTGCGGGGATCTTGCACTGTATGTTAGCGGATTGTTGTCTGTGAAAACAACAAACTGAGATCCCAACAGGTAAAGACGAAACTTATCACTGACTGTCCATTTCAGTGCGAGCAACTCTATTCTCTGACTGGAGTATCCAGCTTTACGTTCTGGGTGTCGGAGTCTCCTAGATGCGTATGGAATCACCGGCAACTGTCTATTTTGCAGCTGGCTGAGCACTGCGCCCAGACCGGTGTTACTGGCGTCAACTTCTAGGACGAAAGGCAGAGTGAAATCAGGATTTGTTAGAAATGACGAACTGACGAGCTTTGCTTTCAGTGTCTGGAAAGCTATCTCACATCCACTGTTTCACATACCGGTTATGCTAAGGTTTTTACTGGACTGTTTCCGCTTACTTCCTTGGGAGGAGATACACTTCTTCACCAGGTCGTGGAGAGGAGCAGCTATGCTAGCAAATTTGTCAACGAAACGCCTATAATAGGAGGCAAACCCCAAAAATGATCTAAGTTCCTGTAAGTTCGTAGTCGTTGACCACTCAGCAACTGCGCGAACCTTTTTCTGGGTCCGTAGATACCCCATTTCGGGAGAGGATGTGTCCCAGAAACTTTACCTCAGTCCTAAAGAATGAACATTTTCCCAGCTCGACCCTCAATCCATGGTCTTTGAGTTTCTGGAGGACAGATTCCAGTCTACGTAGATGTTCGGCGATGTCCTGTGACCAGACGGTGATATCGTCAATATATACGAACAACTTCTCGAGCAGATCTTCTCGGAACACGTGACTCATAAGTCTCTGGAAGGTTGCAGGGGCGTTTGTCAGCCCAAACCGCATCCTATTATACTCAAACAGCCCAAATGGTGGCGTAAATACCGTCTTATGCTTATCACTCTCTTCCAACTCTATCTGATTATACGCAGATTTTAGGTCAATTGTCGAGAAATAGGACGCACCTGCCATGAGGCCAAGCGACTCCTCAATTCTAGGTAACGGGTATACGTCTCGCACTGTTTTCATGTTCAGCTTACGAAAATCGATACACATTCTTAGTTTGTTTTTTTTCCGGACCAACACAGGAGGAGCACCAAAATTGGAGGAACTGTGTCTGATTACTCCCTTGTCAAGAAGATCTTGAAGATGACTCTTTACTTCAGCAATCTGGAGTGGAGGTATCCTACGATATGGCACGGCAACTGGTATCTCATCAGTCGTAGGTATTCGATGGGTAATGGTCTGTGTCTTGCCTGATCCAGGGTCAAAGACCTCACTGTACCACATTTGAGCCACATTTGCATTTTTATTCAACAATTGTTTAGTTAACCCAATAAGTTCTACTGCCCGGGCCGGGGCGTCGGCGCCCTTAACGGAGATAGGGGGCTCTGGCTCAACAGATACTTCTTTAACCTGGACTTTAGATACAGTTTCTTCGCTTTCATCTAATGCCAAGTTTCTCAGTTCAGTGAATGTTAGATTTGGTCGGTCGCGAACACGTCGTTTCAAAAATCTTTGCAAATCTTCATCTGATAAAGATGTCTTCTCTAAAATTGCCACCAGTGAGTGTGCATATTCGGTGATGCTTTCACTTGAACTCTGATGTCTATTATAAAATTCGCGCATTCGCTGAGGCGTAGTCGCACGCGCCCTAAACACTTGTTTCAATACATTGAATAACAATAGTGGAGTCTCTGGCTTTTGCTACCTTATTTCCTCTTCAGCTGCGCCCTGCAGGTAATCTCGAAGAAACAGTATCGCTGCCTGTCTCTCAAGCTGTTGAGAAGCAACTGTCCTTGTTGTTCGCTCTATCCAGATACTTGGATCCTCTTTCCCGTTATAAATACGAAGCTTAACAGGCGGCGGCAGAACGATCCGTGTAGGCATCGCCGGTTGGTCTCGGGCTAACCGCAACTGAAGTTCCTCTAACTGTTGCCTTAATGCAGCCATTTCATCCTGTATTTCATCTCGATTTACAGCTGCCTGGCCCTCTGGAGGGGGTGATGCCATGGTGATGCCTCTGTCAAGTCCACCCTGGTTACTGTTTTATTCTATAACTCTTCCTTATCCCACTTCTGACACCACGTGTGACAGCTGAAACCTGCTGTCAGTTCGACTAATAAGGGAGGCTACAAAAAGTCAGTTTGTTGCCATAGAGTTCTTTATTACTCTGGAAGACACAGTCACATGTGAGAACCAGTTCCAGTAATATCATTGAATTCGCAGTATACAGTTAAATCCATAAACCGTAAAACAGCAAAAACAGTAAAACCGCAAAAAACCAAGGGGAGATAACTCCCACGCCTTGTTGACCTACAATGGACAACAACACTTTAAGTACATGTACAATATATTTGACAAAAATATCCCTATAACATATCCAGGTACATCTTAACCGCTTATTAGGGTGAGTGAGTGAGTGAGTAGGATTTAACGTCGTTTTCAACATTGTTTCAGTCATATCACGACGGTGCCTACATGTGCCAGAACACGTCCACAGTGTCCACAGTTCCTATTATTTTGGACACTGATCAGCCCAGTCAGTACAGCACCCGGTCACCCATCCAAGTATTGACCGAGCTCAACGCTGCTTAACTTCGGTGATCTGACGAGAACCGGTGTGCCCAACGTGATGCGCCGTACCGCTTATTAGGAACACCAATTTTCATTACATACTACTAGTGCAGGCATATGATAGCCATGTACGCTAATAATAACCTAACAATGAGTCTATATACCTTTTGCATGGATATGCATAGTATGCACAATTAACATCAGTTTATTGAAAACCTGTTGTGAAATATGTGCCCTTAATGTCAATCAGTACATAATCAATGTAGATAACTATTCAATGTTCCTTATGTCTTGTCAGGTCTAATTTATATAGTAAGTAATAAATTTCATTAGGCATTTTATATTTTAATGAATTAATGGAAACAACAAATTAAATCAGAATGGCCTAACTTAGCCTCATAATCATTACATTACTGAATCAATTTGGAATGTAAAACAAACCTTATTGTTCTTCAGGATGGCTATACATGTATTGAATGTAGACTAGAAATCATAGTGTGGAAGACAACTCCATCATGTCCACAACCCATAGCATCCCTGCAACATTACATAGGATTTCAGTATAATATCAACGTTATCTAGTATACCATTCAATTACAATCATTACAATCTCAGTTCAACAATAATTCAGTTTATGATATTCGGCGCAGCAATGGGACCATCTCATTTGAGTGTATTATGTTCAATCAAAACAAATAAACAATCAATTCAGATTAAATCGGTGTGGCCTAATTGGTGAAATTACAGTTGAAGTACAAAGCACCATGAAACAAACCTTAAATGCCATACAGGGTGGCTATGCCAATAATCCAGATCATACAGAGTGGATATGCCAATAATCCAGGCCAGAATAACAGTTCAGGGGAGACAACTAGGCCCTGGTCTTCAGCCACCATATCCTGCAACATTACATATGGCCTCAGTATGTTACCCACAATATTGAATATATAATACATGTTGATAATGTAATTAGCCAGAAAGATTAACCTCAGAATTGTACCTATAATCTTGCATATTATATATGCTGACAATAATTCAACCAATTAGCACTGTCATAATTCAATCATAATTCCTATGGAATGTTAATGCATAAAATCCAATACATATAAATTGTCAAATCATGTAATATTTGTTTGCAATAAACTTTATTCTTTCAAATAATATCTGTCTTATCTTCTTGTTCATTACCTATAATTCAGAAATGCACAATACTAATTTCCAGTTATCAGCTATTCTATTCAGTGTATGTTTTCCAACAATATAAGTGTCAAGCTACATGTATCATGACTCCAGACAACAATCAACCATGTGACCTGAATACAATGTCATCGAGGCAATTACCATTTACATATGCTACGAAAATTCAAGAAGCCTATTCAACTCTAAATTATGTTAACAGACACGTGTTGTTTGCCTGCACCAGGAAATGGCAACCTGTAACCATCTCGGTCATCTATACGCGGTAAGACTGACCCTGGGATCGTGTGTATCCATTTTCAGCCTACTTTCGGCAACAGCAAGAGTTAACTTCCAGAAATCAATACCACGTGACTTCGTCAGCCAATCAGCTAAAGTCTACCGACGTAACCCCAATGTAACTCGCCATTTTCGAGTCATGTGATGAACTACTTGTGCAAAATTTCAGATCCATCACACCTCTTGGATGATACGAAAGTTATACATACCTATATAGTTTGTAAGCCCAGGCAATATATGTTTCAGAAACTGTGGTATGAAAACCTGTAATTTATCAGATTTCTCGAGTCTGTTCTCCGCCGGATGAAGGCCGAACAGAATCCGGTAAAGTACCGGATATCGCTCCGCGATAATGGAGACACACGATTCGCAAGCCATCTTATGGATGGCGAAGTGTAGGCAATGCAGGAAATGGCTATCGTTTTCACAAGGATCGCTTACATCATTATCTCAGTATACAGAATGACAACCAGAGTTAGCTCCCCTCGACCGTAACACAACTGATGATCAGATAACACATATGTTCTACAAGAAAACTTATTGATGCAGATGCATCAATGCCGGCGGAACCGTTTGTAGCTTATAACCTGCGTATTGCAAGCCGATTACGTGTGCAACTGGTGAATACAGGTCACGATGCACCATGATAGTTAAAAAAAACACGACGATTTGTTTGTTTTCATTAAAGGTTTGACTAATGTAGTTCGCGCAAAGACCCATCTGGAAAGTGTGGGGTTAGCCGGAAGTTAAGTGCTTGCTGGCAAAATGTGCACATGATCCGCATGTCCAACTAGGATTTTGAAAGTAATGTTCTCTGGTTGACGTATTAAGTCACTTCATATAGCCTGACGTAAGAGTTCGCGCTGTGGCATTATATGGGACTCATCATCAAGCCACTATTTCTTTGTTGATGTGTGTCATTGTAAATTAAGCCCAGATCGACTTTCTCTACACATCAATCCGATCCGCGTGTTTTACTGTTTCGATTTTTTAGTAACTCGCAGTTCAATCTCGAACATTTTGGTGCAGACGTACTCACCTGTCTGTGGTGAATAACTTGATCATGTATGGTCATCGATTTGGTCTCCCAGCCATAATAAAATAGTACTAAAGGACATTTATTCGATGAATTCATTATAACAGAATTAATATTAATGTGTTAACCACGAACGTTTTACGATATAAAACTAGTTGGATCACTTCACGGCACGTCTGTGAAGTATGGCGCGAGAAAACACCTGTTACTCGTCCAATATCAAGATGGCCGCTCCCATGTTTACTGAATTCAGATATCCGGCGGCGCTGCGCCGCCGGAAATAACATGATGCGTAAAATAAACCAGAAAAATAGAGGGAATAACCCCGACTACATGAGTATAACATTTATGATCCGTCACATATGAATCGCCTACAAGTTGAGACTCTTGGTTGTGTAGCCCTGTTTTACAAGCTTCTCTAATAATGGATTATGGCGTTGATTTAAACTCGTCACATTTCACACATGATTTATCAGATGCTGGGGGACGAGATGCGTATACGCCATATGCAGGTCAATCTGAAATATTGTCCAGAAAGGGATAGTTTAAGATTTCGAAATTGTGATCATCCCTCTTATTGTAAAATAGACGAGAAAGAAGGCCTGCTCCATGTTTATAGATATATAGGTCTAAATATCATCTTCCAGTTGGGTTATCTGATGTTTCCATCAAATCCAGTGAAGGTGGATATATATCCTTTACTGCGTCATTAATATAGTGTTTATCCCCAGCGAGAAGATTGTCTACATAACTTTTGGAGAATGAGAAGGAACGGGCCTTGAAATGGTCGGTTTTTGATAGTTTTTATATATAGTCGAATTCACATCAGATATATTGTGTTATGTTGCCTTTAATATATCAACTAAAAGAGGTGCACAATTAGTAACAATTGGAATGCCTATATGCTGTTGATATACTGTGCTGCTAAATTTCACATAAAATAGACTCGATTTACCAGAACAATAATTCCTGGATATTATGTTTAATCACAATATGTCAGTGGTAACTTAGATTGTATGAAAACACAGGGTTAACCAATACTAATTTCACCGAAACCAAGCCGATCAGGCGTGCCCGGTACTTCCGCGTTTAACCCTTTGTTTACCGCTATAAAATATAAGTGGAGTACGCGGAAATCCTCCGTGGATCAAATCGCAAACGGGGTACCAAAAAAAATATGTGATTTTTGGTTAGAGCAACAGCGGTTACCATAGCAACTCTGACAAGAGAATTCATACAACCGATGTGGTATGAAAAAGAGCGATTGTCTTCTCTTAGGGAAATGAATACCCTGTGAAAATAACAAAATTTTAATATTTCGATACATTTGAATTTCCAATGGCTCAGTTGACACAAAACACACTAGCTACATGATGCATCATTTGGAGCAGTCATGTATGTGAACATAATTTTATTGCAGTGAATATGTTAAATATATGATACCACGTATGACTGCCAGCTGATCAGGTCGACATATTTCTCCTCCGCATCGATCAGCGTAAAGAGTATTGGTAACTCTGTGGCCGAGGATGTATCACTTTTCGGATACAATACGGCAATGTTCTATATTCTATGAATTGTGATACGGGTTTGATGAGCAGAATTTCAATTGATCTTAAAACGGAAACTGTTTGAATTGAAACTGTTGACCGCTTCTATCTTTCAAGTAACTCCAATTTACTTTTTATCTTTCGGTTATGTTACTTTAGGTGCTAATGTTCAGGGCCCGCCGAGCGACTAAGAAAGCGGAGGGGTTGACTATCCCAGCACATTAGGCGAGGGTCCAGTGACCGCCTAGGCCCCGGAAGCTCCGAGACCCTAGATGGCGGGAGACGAGTTTTCATTCATTTCTGGACACCCAAAGGTGATAATTTGGCCGCAAATGACCAGAATATTGACAGATGGTGGGTGCTAAGGTTCGACTTAAGTGTACGATCCAGCGGCCTAACCCGTACGCGAGTTTACTACTGCAATTTAACTTGTGCTGTGGATGTGGTTGGCGGATCATGTTTTTCAGCGACACTTTTCGAAGATGCCCCCATGAAAGAAGATAGTGTTGCCTGAATGTCGTCATCAGGCGACATTTTATTTGGCCTGACTACTAATATACGCTCCAACAATAAGGGTTGCCTTTACCGATCTGAACAGGTCGATATCTCAGCAGAAACTGCCTTCAAACTTAATAGCCAGTGACGGTTAAACTGGATATTTGAACCATGGGAACCCGGATGCTAATCGAGACATAACTGACGTTGCTCCTACATCCACAGGACCTAGCCTCGCCACCGTAGAGCTCACTAATCTAGAGTACGTTGTCACACAGTGATATCGATCCCAGCAGCTGCTTTGCGAAACAGCGGAGGGTCGACTCATTCCACACATATTCTTCCTTAGGTCCCAATTAAAATTTGATTGAAAACGTAGCATGCTGAAAAAGAATCATCATTTTTTGTTTTACCTTGTCCACAAAGTGGCGGGGTTATAGTCCCCCAGCCCCACTCCCCCCCCCCCCGGCTCCGCGGGCCCTGATGTTATTAATGAACAGGTCGTTGGATTATTGACGTTTGGTAACTCTTGATGAACGACGGCTGCCCAATGAATACTCAATATGTGACGCATTTATAGTTATTTCAATCTATCGCTAGAAAATGAGGGTATTCGTTTCAACAGCTTTTAGGGAATTTAACGTAAAAGTTATCACATGTCATCGCTGACCTAATTCACCAGTCTAGTATTTAAACGTATTAGACTAAAATGTCCCAAAACGAATTAACTTAATTTCGGTAGAAAATTGAACTGGCATCATGTTCGTGATGTTTGACTCATCCACAAACAAAAATCCCAGTTAGATTGACTAAAATCTCTCTCAAACTAGAGCGCAACAATGTTCTTCTGAAATCCGATAGTCCGATACATTCGCAGTGCGAACAGTGCTCGACAGGCTGAATCGATGCACTAGATTCTTCTACCATTAGATAGAACGAGAAATCAAGCTGCGCTATAAACAAAGAGACATTCCATGATTTATATTTCTTGTATGTATTAGAGCTGGAAGGTGTTGAGCAGGCTAAAAGATATACGAATTTATTCCCTCGTTTGTAATGTCAGGGAAAATAGTATTGAGTCAGTGGCAGTGATGTCGATGAAGAGAGAATTGCAAGCGAAACAAACTATGATTCTCGCTTTTTTGACCGGAAAAAACATGCACATATACAGAAGAAATCTGCAGTTGACATAATTGTTTACAGTGGAAAATTCAAACGAAGCCATGTAGAGAAATGCTTACATGGAACACTTTGAAAATAAGGCTCCATAATGGCAGTACTAAAACTTGCTGTGCAGCTTTTTACATCAACACATACATTGCTAAATGTTTCCTGAAATATATTTACCCCTACAGACATTCTATAGCATATGATCTTCTGGTGTAAATTAACATTATTCATGAGTTTGGTAATTTACATCAAAATTTGATCAACCCAGTGTAGTGCAGCGAATCTGTTCTCCATGTTAAATGAATGGGAGGACGGCTTGACCGACGGAAAAGGTCTAACTTTTTTCACTCAATTGCGTTATCAATGGGAAAAATATTTACCCCTCACCAGACAGATAAAGGTTTATTTGAAAAGTCTATTTAATCTTATTTGTTCATAATGAAGAAAAATTACGTCAAAACACTTTTGAAAAATCGTTATCTCTGATTGGTCGAAAGCTAATATGTTGAGTAGCGACAGTTAGCGACACATGGTCGGCTTAACGCAGGCGTGTTAACAACTTTTATTTTCTGGCTGGAAATTCTCGATATGGCATCTTGACCCTGATCATGATGACGTCACTGACCCTGCTCCTTAACTGAAACTGCACAAGAGTTGAAAGGGTGTTCTTGTTGCTCTACTCATGGGTTGAATATCCTCGCGTCTACATATGACCTCCGCGATATATGTTAACATTTTTTTTCTGTATTACTTTCAGTCTCGATAATGAAGCAGGTCAAGTTTCACAACTCCGAAAGGAGCGTGACATCCACTTTCCAAGAAATAATCATTCCCACTTGGCGCAAATATACACATTCTACACAGTTATAAACTTTCTCTTTCACCTCGCCTGTCAGTTATATATAAATACGTTGTTCGCCAACATGACTTGTTTTGATATCAACACATCGATGACAAACTGTTTTGATGAACACCTTTCGGAATTTGCGACCAACGAATGCATAGATGAGGAAATTTACTGACGAGTTTAGTGCCAACATCGTATTGCACACAGCCCCGAACTTCAAAAGAGCTGAGTTAGAGAATATTTCAAACTGCGCTATCAAGTATGGCGTCTGGCAGATGATGAAAACGGCGACGACCAAAATCAGAACGAAGCTTACATTGACCTGATCATGACTTTGATTAGAAACTCGCAGAGTAACTCTACGGCGTTTTGCAATGCGCATTAGTTCCACGATGATACGAATGTTGAGCAGAAATAGAGCTGCCAGTGGTACAATAAACACGACAATAGAGTACGCCCATGTTCTATAAACAAACCAGTAACCGTAGCCGTTACCAAAGTCTGTGACATGAAGTTCATAACAGTCGGCGTTTCCAGACAAGCATGGTCGTGGTGCCATTGCGAAGAATCTGGGTAAATTAGACGCTATGGAGAAGACTGCTACAAATACGATGACTATGAGAGTGTTTCTTGTGGTGGTAATCCGCGAGGCAGCATATGGATGACAGATTGCAATGTACCGTTCCACGGATACAGACACAGTAATCCACACATTACACATCCGCATGACCCACACTGCGTAGTAACCGTAGATGAACGTTAGAGGGTACACCACGTTTTTGTAATAGCTAGGTTTTTCCAAAATTTCAACGATGCTCCATGGCGTTACCACTGTTATTAACACCAGTAATATACTCGAATCTGTTATGACCAAAGCACGCAGGTAGAGAACGGTCGACGATCGCATCTCACGGCGGAAGAGCACGAAGATCGTCAGGGTATTCCCCAACAAGCCGAAAAAGATAATGATGGGGATAATGATTGCGCAGAATATAAACCGGAAATACCATGCTTGTCGTATATCACTGAACGAAAAGTTGTACGAGTAGTTACTGTACATTAATTCTTCCCAAAACTCTGTCATCGTGAAGCACAGATATGGCACAGGGATGATTATTTTCTTTACAGAGCAGTGCCTCGATATCCTCGATGGGCAAAAAGTACAACTTCTGGAAAATGGACAATACAAGAACATTAGTTTAATTATTAGGCTTATTATTGTAATAAATCGCAAATTGAACATTTAGGAATATTCACAAAAGACGAACGTTCTGAGGTTGTAATCTCCCATACTGTCTCTGATAGTAGGAGATATACAATCTGATATCAGGACAATTGGGATGGACTGATTGCCGAAAATGTTTGATAAGTAAATTAATGAAGGACGGATCACATATCTGCCTTCATAGTTGTCGGAATATGTAAGAAGTGATGAGTCTGATGTCGCCACCTTGCAATGTCTGTTGCAACATACTACGAAAATCGATGCAATTCAAAGCTCTCATTGACGTTGTATCAGTCACAGTGGGAGATATATCCACCCCTCTATAGATATTCTCATTTTACTAAAATTGTGCAGATTGGTGTACACCTTCATGTCTGAAAAACTCTCTTGACGCGATCTATTTTTTTTCATCATTCAGCATATGACGATCGAGTACACACAGGGAATGTCACAGAGTTCAACGAATGCATACATGTATGTTTGATTCTGAATGCGTAACCATACTTTCAACTTAGAGAGAATGAAAACGGAAATCCTTACCGATCAGTTTCAATTCAACTACAGTCGTTTCTCCGAATGTGATATCGATGGGTGTGAAAGCGAACAGCTGCAGTCGCAGGTTAATATCATCTGTCAAACTCTACTCAGCACGTGGTCATAACTGAGTTCATATTTATCAAACGATTATTAACGCCCCTGGAGACAAGTACCAGAGTCTAAAAGTTACGACACGTCCTGCTATATTCCACTGTTGCTCTCCGACAGTTTGTTGGTCAAGATTCCGCGTCCATCGTCTCTCAGAGCGGTTATTTATCATCTTCTCAAGTCAAGATCAGTCGAGAGCATATCATGAATAGCGGAATCATGCGGAAGGATTCTAACCAATCTTAACTTTATTACTGGTATTTATTTCCGGTTCCTTATTCCCATTTCTGAAATGCTTTTTATAATAAAACGCGAGCTTCATGAAAATCGATATATTTCCACAACTAGAAATATTCCAGATAGCGCTATAACGTTTATCAAACTTGATAAAATGTATTCATCAGCGTTGAAACGACGTTAGAAAATGACGCCATATCAACGTCATTTTGCTCATCGTCATCGTTTTGTCAATGGTAAAACTGGTTCAACCAACGTGTACTACATTATATAAACGTTTAATGAATTTTCATATAAAAATGCAACCTAAAAATTCCATTCAACCCGCCGAATTAATCAACAAAAGACCTGCTTTGATACAAGTGTCGCGGTTTCCTCAAACTCTCTCGTCAAAGAAAGAGGTTCCATACACCTTGTGGACCAAAACACCGGAAACAGGAGATGGTATTGTAAGGCGGGGTTTTTTGCCCACAGCCAGTCGACTCATAGGAGTGTACATTTCTTCTCTCCAACTGTCAATCACAATGCAATGTACAAC
The DNA here is from genome assembly GCA_036873755.1 of Hanleya hanleyi. Classification (NCBI taxonomy): domain Eukaryota; kingdom Metazoa; phylum Mollusca; class Polyplacophora; order Lepidopleurida; family Hanleyidae; genus Hanleya; species Hanleya hanleyi. The sequence continues at coordinate 79,933 of JAVTVY010025931.1, forward strand.
TTGTCGTCGGTGGCAACTGTCAATCAACGGAGCGACTGATCGTTCGATTTCAACGTTTGTCTAGCCCGTAATGTCCACACGGTATCGTGTCATCGGTAAACAATATTTATTTTACTTTTAATTGGTTCATAATGATAGCCTAAAATCATATTTCAGATCAAACTCAGATATAATATCACGGAATATTATATCTGAATTCAGCCCTATATAAATCCCGTGCGAGTTGAAACTACTATTGTTAGCCAATCAGATGGATAGCTGGTTGTAACTATTTCAAAATCACGCCCACAGTAATTACACACGGTAGCTCGTGGTCTAATATATAAACATTATCCTGAAACAGTTTCCAAATATGGCATCATTTCCAGACAGGGTCCATAAACATCAAAGAGTTTACTCCCGCCGAAAAGTCTGGCTTTGTTAGGGATAGAAAATATCAAAAGATTGTGCCGTGCGAAGATGTTAATCTCCGTGGAGTAAACGTCAATCATTGTCAGAGAGAAAAGGTTGAAATGGTCGTGATTGGCTTATTATGGGATCTCGTAGAATATCGGCGAACATTTCACACGAAGTTTTCATAGCGTTACGTCTAGATGGTATTCCCCTGATTTACCATCTTGGTTTACCTAGATTGATTTCAGATATACTGAATGCAAGTTTTTTTGTACAAAAATGAGAAAGATTGAAATAACTTGTCGACGTCACACATGTTGCCCTCCTGGGAATCGAACTCGGTAAAAGAAAATTTCGAGGCGCTTGTGATCCAACGTGCGTATCCACTACACCACGACAAACGAACAACTGTAACAGGCTATTTTGTCACTATAATCTACTTACGAAAACTTCAAACGTTATGAATCATAACTTTTCATTTTTTAGTATGAAGGACTCCTTGGACCAAAAAGATATTCCTGCAGCGGGAATATGATGTTACCACACAACACCAGGTTAAATGGCGTTTTGGTCCACGGGGTCCTTCGCATTTAAATGCGTATCTGAAGGACTCGATTTAGACCCATTTTTCACGAAATAGCACAAGCTGCGAATTTCAGTTTCATGTGATAACTATAATCATAACGCAATAGCACTAAAACTTTCACATATTGTGTACTTATATTTTCTCTTGCCGTTACATTAAAACATAAGTATTTTTAGGACATTTTATTTTTTCGATTTCAACCGCACCACGTATAGGCCAAAATCCCGCCTTATCGTACCATCACCTTTGCAGTACATGAGGTACTTGTACCTCATCGTGGGTGTCAACACGTGATTTTATCTCTTAATCGCCACGGAGTTTCGATGATAACCAAGCAACAAAACACACTGGATGCGTGTTTCTGAACCATGTAGATTAGAAAAGATCTAAAATATTTCATATAGTCGCAAATATACTTTATAAACAGCAATCTATTTGTGCAGTATTTTTTTAGTGCTTTTCTTGTTGCTTTCTAAAGTTAACTTCCGTGAGTCAACGTTAAAATGACAGGATGTTATCAAGTATATATCGACGATGTTTCAAAGTGCACCAGGTGACCATCAATAAATCTGACGGTATCTTACCAAAGCGTTGTTTTAACGTACCGTTGCTAAAGCTGACCGTTTTAAAGGTATCTACCAAATATTAACGTTGTATCAACGTTAGTGTGCTATCTGGAATATAGTTGCAAGTGACAATACCGGTTTCCAAGCATTTGGCAAATATGGACACCTTCTCGGTTACTAGGGGAAGTGCCGGATAGCATCACAAGTGAAACAATCAGAATCGACATGCTCGGAATCCTATGAAAAATTGTTAATCTGACACCTCAACCAAAGAAACAATGATGATCAATCCAACACTTCAGTTTTGGATGTAATGGTCGCAACATTTATTAAAACACTATAAGCAAGATGAGCAAGTTCATACTTGCGGATTTTTGGTCCCCCTGAAAATATTCCACCAGGTTTGACAGCATGAGCATTTTTGTTGGCTTATTATTCATTAATAGTTGTAATATCATTAAGCTGACTGGTTGATTTGCTTCAAATCAGTGCATGGTATTTTGAAAGTTAAATTTGCCCATGCCTCACTATGTAGATGGAAGTGCGGAAATGTGGCTGTGAATTGGGACCCTTTTCAGCTTACGAGCACATGGTTCGCTTCAATGTGGATTTTTTTTGTTGAAAACGGCGTGGTTGAGCCGTTATTGGCAAAATTCAATTGGCCAAATCCAATGTTGGTTTGGGGAGGGGGGGGGGGAGTGGGGTAAGGCTGTTGTTTCAGTGGTCACAGTATGTTAAGCTATGTGCTATATGAACTCTTCTATATTTCCCATTTTCTTTCCTAATATCACCTTGTTCATCCAAATTACAAGTTTCATTAATGTTCTTTATTAACATGTCAGAGTAGAATGTAAATAGCTGGGCCAGGGAAGCCGGGGAATCCGATGACGTCATAAGTAGATCGAGGTGACGTCATAAATAGGTCGATGTCGCGCGGTGTTCGTCTATCCATAGTGTCACGACCATAGCCCAAGGGGTTGTAGGTCAACGTCTGTTCACCGGACCGCGACAATAACCCGAGGTGTTTGCGGTGTTTTATGTCCGCTCAGCGGACCGTGTCTATAGCTTTTTGCGGTGTTCATACTATAGTCTATATACTCAGAGACAACGATCTCTGCTCAATAAGTATGAGGATTCAGAGATATTCCCACAGCGGGGATAGGACTGACTAATGACAGCATCCCGCTCACGCATAACCGCATAGATTATACGCATATATATTATCCCGCGATAAACGATCGCTTCATTCAGAGGCGGGCTAGCGGACTATACACAACATTCCGCCTAAGAAAGACGCTCTATATAGTACAGAAACGTTGGTGAGACCTACAATATTTTCAAACATCCCACTGACTTCAAGGACAACGACATGGAAGAAACAAACCGGGAAACTATTCGCTTAAATTTTACAATTCTCACCGAGGAGATGGTAGGCATATGCAGCATATGCGAGATATTGCGAGAAAGTAAAGTATTATCAGCGGAAATGTATGAAGACATCATGGCTGAGAAGACGAGAACTGCGCGAGTCCATCATCTGTTAAACGTACTACCTAGACGAGGTCCTAAAGCATTTGACGCATTCGTGGAATCTCTGCTTAAGACGGGAAACAATACCTTAGCCAATCTAATATACCCCGAATCTGAGAAGACACTCAACGAGGAAGCTGTTACACCGCTAGGCGCCTCAGCTACACCCACTCCACATATACTGCAACGCTCACACCGGATATCATTGAAGATGCTCTGCTGGAAGTCTACGCGCGTTACATGGTTGATAGAATTAATAATCTGATCGCGGAAACATGTTGTGGGTGCGCCACCGGTAGCAGCGTTCATCCCTGTCTGGCTCTCGAAACCTGTCAACATATTGACATGCACGCTAAAGGAATGCGATATTGTCGAAGAGACTAAGCATCGTCTCAACGCCCACAATAAACATTCCGCGGAAATCCTGAATACTCATCTATCACCAGAGAATATCGCCAGCCTCAAGACCCCTGCCTTTAAAATCCGTCTATACAGTATCTTAAACGCGGTGATGTAAGAATTAGGTCGACCGAAATTTGGGAACTATGGTATTTATAAATATGCGTTTAAAACATTTCCGCTTATTCCGAAGTCGGACATCGAGCGGTATGGATCAATACCAGAGAAATCTCGTCATACTTAAAGTTCTTTCTATATGAGCTATATTGCTCCTAATTATACCACTCATCGTATTGACCACGAAACGAACACCCTGTCCTTCATGCGCGTACCACACCAGCAAAGATACACCGCGTGTTTTCGAAATACCATCGGGCGATATAACCATCATTCCCAACAGAACGCTATGTACACCGATGCAGCAAGTTATTATCGACGAACATTTCCGGGTTACTGTTTGCATCTACGCCAAGTTATTGAGGGTTGATCTGCGTTATTTTGTCAACGACAAAGCCACTATAAAGGTCATGGTCTTGAACTACATGCAGTGGACATTACTCAAAGCTCGAACCCGTCTCATCGATACAGCTATTCATAACCTGCTAGAAAATAAAATTTAACGATGGATTGGAATCAAATGGTGAATGCCGTCACCTCTTTACATGCCTACAAATCTATCATCCATAGCATGTTTGAAGACGGCGTAGTAAATAGAGGCCGCCTAATTTTACTACGTATCTATACATATTCAGTGTGTCAGGATGTTTCCGATACGTTGAAAGTTGAAATTTGGGATTACTATATAACGCTATACGAATGCCTAAGGAGACAGTTGATTGCGAATCAGTCGAATGGATAAGTACATCGTCGTAAACAGCGAGGACTCCAAGACGCTTTTCCCCGAGAATCGACCATACAAATTTCGCGTCAGCTTGAATAAAAGCATCCATTTCGACGAGTCTTGGGTCGTAGCCTTAGCAGAAATATTCATCCAAAGACAACCGCAGGTTAAATCGCGATCTCTTCTACGCCTGTGTTGTAATATATGCGGAGATTCCTTCGTAGGCGAGACGAAAGTACCTCTACTACGCTACGTCGAGGCGTCCGGACTCCAGAAAAAACCCGGTATCTAGGATATACTCCACGCCGTATTACCTACCCATCATTTAAGCGACGTACGCTATCTAGAAATCGATATAACCGACGAACAAGGTGAACCGGCGACATTTCTCACCGAATCCGTCATCGTAACGCTCCACGTGAAACAGCTATGACAGGGAGACCGTTGTACATCCCCGATGTGAATAAATGGATCGGATTTTATCGGAACGAGGCAAAGTCTGTCCATAAACCCTCGACATATTTTAAGAAACAGAAAGGTGGAGGACTCGGCGGTAAGACGGGTGAATCCTACATTATTCCCGTCGACCCTCATTCTAAAAACGTCAGCGAGAAGAAATCCAAGACGCCGGATATTCAGCTTACGGCCCCCTCTCAACAAGTGGTCGAACAAGCCAAGTCTGAAGTCCCGAGAACGCGTCAACAGGAACCCATAAATAGGAAGCGTTCTCTTCCTAGCGTCAGTTCACCCGCCGATAAACGGAGAGCGCGGACCCAAAGATCGCATCTCTTCGAGTTATAACATGGCACTCCTCACAGACAAAGGATTCACCGATGATCAACCTAGCGAATTATCGTTGTTCTCATTACCCCCTACGCAAACAGCGGTTGAAAGTCGCTATGTTATCGACGTTCGACCGTCTTCTCAAATCTCGGATGATGCACCCGTCGAATTCCTGATATCCGGTCAAGGCTCGGATTACGTCGACTTGAAATCCACCAGACTCTACGTTAAGGCTAAAATAACCCACAGAGATGGCACCCATTTGATCAAGGACGAAAAATGCGGCCCTATCAATTTACTCCTTCAAACTATGTGGTCTCAGATAGACGTCTCCATGCAGGGTAAGCTTATGACGGTCATGGACAACAGTTACCCCTATAAAGCCTACATTCAAACGCTAATGAATTTCGGTGAAGACGCTAAAACCACTCAGCTAGTGCCCCAACTGTATGTAGCCGACGAGGGTATTAATTTGGATACCGCGGATGCCACATCAGGTCAAAATGTCGGATTTACGCAGAGAAGGAAATTCATCGCTGAGAGTAATGTATTCGAAATGGAAGGAAACTTCATGCAAGATGTTTTCAAACAACAGCGCTACTTGCTGAATAACGTGGACGTATACATCAAAATGCATCGCTCCACACCGCAGTTCACCATGATGTCGGGTGAGGAAAATCTGGCGTATAAACTGGTGATACAAGATATCAGCCTGAAAGTCGAGAAAGTTCGCGTAAACCCCGGCGTGATTTTGAGACACGCCAAGACCTTGGAAATTACATCGGCCAAATATCCGTACGTGAGAACGGAAACCAAAATGGCTTCCTTAGCCACGGGACAGACCCTCTTCCGCTGGGATAATATGTTTTTATCCGTCTACCCCAGCAGACTGGTGATAGGATTCGTATCGTCCAAAGCCGTCGCCGGGGATTATAAAAAGAACCCCCTAAACTTTCAACACTTCAAACTGGCCAATCTCTCGGTGAATATTGACGGCGTAACGACTCCGGGTCATTTCCTGAGAACGCGGTATAACTCTGACTGGGAGAAGAGTTCATTCACATCGGCTTACCTGAGTTTGTTCGATAGCATAGGACGTACAGGCGATAACTTCGGTAATTCTATAACCTGGTACGATTATCACAACGGCTACGACCCCTCCTACGCCGCAGAAGATCACCTTCAACTCCTGAGACAAGGCAATGTACGTCTGGAAGCGACCTTCGACGAACCATTACCGGAAAATGTGAGCTGTATCGCCTATGCCGAATTCCCAGCGCTGTTCGAGGTGGATAAGTCTCGCAACATCATCTCCATTACACCATGAATACGGACGAACTTCTTTGCATCATTCGCAGCGACCGTCCGCTCGACGCTTGTGTACGAGGTGTGTACCCGGCTGACAAAATTCCAAACCATGTGTTACGAACACCAGCGGCTTTTGTCGTGAATACCGACGTGGCGAGTCTCCCCGGGGAACACTGGGTGGTGTTTTATTTCCGGAACCAGCGAGGAACATTTTTCGATTCCCTAGGACATCCCCCGGAATATTATTCGAACCATTTCGTAAAATTTCTCGAAAACAATAGCAAATTCCGTTATTACAGCCATAGACAGCTTCAAGGAGATAACTCTTTTACTTGCGGTCACTATTGTATATACGTCCTACTTCAGCTTATACGGGGTATATCCCTGTCCAGTATCGTTACGGATTTCGATCAAAACCATTGTCATAACGATTGCTATGTATACAACTTTGTCACACGGTATTTTTCACATTGTTTAAATAATTCGCTGAACTTACATTGTTAAACCATTCGCATTGTCCTATCATTATTAATAAAGGTTGAGTAAACCACACACTGTTTGTTTTCTTATTTATTTAAAGAGGTGTGCGTCACCGTTTTCATCATTCGAGTTCGTAGATATGGATGAGAACGGGTGGAAAACGTACTTGTCGCGAACCTATTTCGACCCGAAAGAGCTAACGCAGTGGTTGAGCGATCAGGACGCTTATAGTTTACAAAAGCCAGTTCTTTATACCTTTAAGAGAAGCAGGGTCGTCACTGCGGGCATAGACGATCTTTGGGATACAGATCTAGCCGATGTGTCCAATGTATTCGAGTACAACGATGGCGTGCAATTTCTCCTCTTCGTCATAGACGTTTTCTCGCGATTTCTGTGGATTATCCCTCTTCCCAATAAACAGCATAAGGCTATAATCTCGGGACTCGATCAAATCCTGATTGAAGGGAGACAACCCAAGTATCTCCGCTTCGACAAAGGAAGCGAGTACAACAACCGATGGGTGAAAGCTTATTTGAAGAAGAAAGACATTCATTTCTACGTCACCCATAACGAAAAGAAGGCTAATTACACAGAGAGTTATAAGGACGATGAAAAATAGTATGTATAGATATTTCACCCATAAGCAGACCTATCGTTATTTAGACGTCTTACAAGACCTGGTGCGTAATTATAACCAACGACCGCACACATCACTGCGCAACAAAAGTCCTTCCGATGTAAATGAAGGGAATGGGGCTCTCCTCTGGAGAGAAATGTACGTCGACACGGCGATAAAAGGTCGTAAACAACCGTTCAAATTAAACATCGGCGATACCGTGAGAATCTCTCACGTGAGGTACGCCTTCCAAAGAGACTATCAAGCCAAACCGTGTTAATGCGGCGACCGATACTGCACTCGGATACGCAGTTTCGGCGAGTCTAGCCTTTGATATGGCATCTACAAGGCTTTTAGGCTGCTGAAATATAACAGGAGATTTCAAGAATGGATTGAGGCCTTGGATGAAAAATAAAAGCGTTGCTTGTTCATCTTTCTGAGCTTTTCTACATAATTCTAACATTTCTGGGAGATATGTCTCAAGCGGTTCGTTTTGGCGCTGCTGTCGGCTGTATATCGCAGATTCTCGAGCCCAATGTTCTTCTGGACCGGAATATCTATTTGGAATGCCTGGGTTAAAAGGCTAAAGTTTTGTTTCACATCCTCCTGAAGTTGTGAATAGAATGTTTCGGCCGCTGATCCCAGATACATCGGAAAAATCTTGCATTTTTGAGGTTCTGACCAACCATAAACATCGGCGAATGAATCAAAACGTGCTAAAAACTTTTGGAAGTCGTCTTCAAGATTTCCATTAAATGCTTTAGGGTGCGGGATTCCTTTCGGTCCCTGTGGGGTTGAGCTAGTCGTCCTTTCTGACATGGACGTTAATGTTCTGGCTGTCTCAGCATTTTGATCGGCCAAAGGTTTGCTTAACGTAGAAAAAGTTTCCGTAAATGCACGGAAAAAGTTTTCCATATGTGGGTCGACGTGCGCATGATCTGGCGCGTGTTCTGCGCCGGTGCTTTCATTACCACCCGTCGTACTGCCAGGTGGGCTTGAGCTACCGGACCGTAAATTCCTATGTCCTGTTGGCAAACCTTGCATGCCTGGGTTATTTGTTCCGGCTGGCATTATTGACTTAAAATAACTACGTCCCGGTAATTAAATGTTGAATAAACTGAAAAATCACCGAACCAAAAGCACTGTACTTAATGTCACCTCAAACCAGCTCAGACTACCAATTGAAACGAGGCTTAAATTTCGGAATATTAATTATGTTAGGCAGAGTATATACGCAGGGAAGTTCCAAAGATAAGCCGTTTCCTTTATATAACTGTGTTGTTATATAGTTAATTATCCGTGGACGAAGTGACAAAAGAATGCAATTGGTTCAAAGTAAATTCAAGAGTTTATTATACTTACGAGCAGGAACCTATTTGGAATATACGGAGATCAGCGAGAGCCCGGGAAGATAGCCTTTGTATCGTGTTGATAATATCTTCTTCGATTGGGATTTACTGATGCTATTTATATGGCCGAAATGGTGACACGTGTGCCACATAAACAAAACATTTCTAAAGGTATGTAGAAGTGGTGACATTTGTTGTTCGACTTCACTGAGACTCCGGTTGTTCCAATATAGGTTTGAATGCACATAAAGATTGCCCTAAATTGGGATTCCTGTCGTGCACACATGTGTTACCATAATATTATAACAGAAATGGTACAATCGAAGAATATTATATTAATTATAAATAAGATATAAATATGAATTTCTATGAAATATGTACAGAAATGATAAAGTATAATTTTCAAGATATAATCTAAATTGTCTTTCGTAACATTATAGACACGGATATTCTTTAGTGGACGACGGATGAATTTTGAATGACGGCCTAGACGCTTGTAATTTGTAGCTTGTCATATTGGGGTCACTTTGAGCCTCTTTGCACGATCCCCCGATGAGAGGATCATGGGTAAATTAAAAAACGGCAGCCATGTGATGGGGGTACCAGAAAAGTCATGTTTTCGTTATTTTTCTGTTTTTTTTGTGAGGAAAACTGGGAAACTGTTTCATTTCACATTAGACTATTATTTACTAATTTATCAAACAGTTTTTGCGAAGAAATTACATAAATAAAAAAATCCGAAAAAATGGCTTTATAGAAAATGACGTCATTGTGACGTCCTCAAAGCGGTCATCTTGGATTATTTACATTTTCTGATAGAGCTTGTCCCAAGGGTATAGTGTAGAAGTTTCAGATCCCTAGCTCAAGGGGTAAGAAAAATATTTAGAGATGTCGAAATGGTCCCCTCAACAGGCATGGACAGGTCCCAAAAAGCCCAGGCCAGATTGGGTTAACATACCGTGTACCACAATCATGTGTGGTTTATATAAAATTAATGTGATCACTGCTAAAGTTGAAGAGCTTTCCTTTTCCCCAGAAACAGTAAGAAGCCTGTATTGCCTTACTCACTTAACCGAATTATTACGTATTTAGTATCAGTTACAACACATATAAGGTAAGTGGGAAGAGGTGCCGACATACTGACAGAGCCACATGCCCTCACAGTATAGTCCTTCGGTTAACTTATTCTAAATCCCTAACGATTCGTGATATGTGTTGTATCTCAGGTACGCTTTTATTGTACCTGTTCATGTGGCAACTTGGATGATATGACCACACGGCTCCTAGCACCGGCATAAGCGGTATTAGATACAAATCTTGAGAGCTATGATGGAAATGCTTTGACGACTCGTATATTGGTAGTTGGTGAGCGGTTTCGCTGTGACAACTCGTACACTGGGTATTGTTGAGCTGTATCATCGTCAGATGAAAATGACGGCATTTCACGGCAGTTCACTAGAATACACGACACTATATCAGTCTTCGATACACTGAAGACATTAAAACAACCCACCTACAAGTATGCCCTTGAATTGATCATAGTCGGGTCGATTCACGGCCACCTATACCAAATGGGTTATCCTCTAGATCTTCAGTTTTTGTCGGCCCAAAAATTTCAATTTCGAAGCTAATATTTATTTCTCCGTATTTCCCTATTGTCGAGTGTGGTTCATTTGTCTGTTCAATTACGCTATTCGACATTATGTGCTGGTTTACACCTTTTACGGGAATACCTTTCGTCTCGTCATTCGAGGCAATCTCCACGTTAATTGCAGACGTAGCCCATACTTGCACATCACCAGAAGCACACATCAAGAAGAAAATGGCACCGAAGACGTAAATAGTCGAGGCGATGTAAAAGACTTTACGCCACAAAGCTTGAGTTTGCTGAAAAATATAACAAACAAGTTAAATAATTAATAAAATAACGACCAGTTGAACTCAGTTGAACTGATACAGGAACATCCTATAACGGTCAATACAAGAGAATGAGTAATTAGTCAAATAATTAATCAGTGATCCTCCCGTGATAGTCTGCTGCTGCGCTATCCGACGTATGATATGTTCTCATATCGACAGTTGTATTAATATGGTGAAATATGCATCATAGAAAACTATCAATGAACTGCCAAAGAGATATCTGATAAGCGCATCTTGCGCTGTGCGACTAGTCTTTTTCACCAGGGACGCAGAAATTCTTCATGGATGTTGACTGACTGTTGAATGCCTGTTCTGACGCCTGTATTGACATACGCGAACTCTAGGTGGCTTGTGGGGAAACATGTCAGACGACGTAATTATGTAAGAGTTATCTCCCTTTAACACCATCGACTTTGCAGATAATGGAGGAGGGTTCTTCATAACCCTTTGTATGTCAAAAGTTACTACGATGGAGATTCAACATGTGTCACTGAACGAAATCTCAACTGCAATTTATTTGCTCGATTGTTCAATTAATGGAAAAAAAATTACACGCTTTTCCTGCTCTCTTGGCCTTTCCGTAAACAAAAAACCGGGTTTGCTTCCAATGCTCGCATTTACAAGCATTTTCATGAAGAAAAGGTCTTTTTTCTTATTCTACCGCCAAATTGTGGACGCCATCGGGATTGACGGGCAATATAGAAAATAATCTAAAACGAAAACAACTTTGTTCTCGTTTGCTATTGATAAATACCACGGGTGAAACACAAAGATAAGAGTCGGTAACTAAGAAAAGTGTTTGCCCTATGGTCTGCCATAATCCAGGTGATACATTCGATTTCTCTTTCTACATTTGGCATATATGGCCGATTATTCTGAAATGCTTATGGGGGTGGCTTAGATTAACCCTACCTGGCCTGGGCGATTTGGGGTGTATCGCAGCCTGGGGGGTCGGAAAGTCCCCCCCTATATATTTTCTCTACCACTAATGCTAGAGCGCTGAAACTTACCACACAGTATAATGGGTTCAAGCTCTACCGTGAAATGTAAAAAAATCCAAGATGGCCGCCATGATGACGTCACAGTGACATTTTTCGGCCTTTTTTCGAAATTTTCATTTTTCCGATTCGTCTCTCTAAAAAAATCAAATAAAATATAGAATTAGTTTTGCATAAATAAAATACTTTCAAGGCCTTTTAGGCAAGGAAAGTGTGTAGAAATGGAGCGAAAAGATTGAAAAACACGACTTTCGCGGATACCACATGGCCGCCATTTTGAATTCACTCATGATCCTCTGCCCGGTGGTATATGAAAATAGGCTCAAAATGACCCCAATAAGATAAGCTTAAAAGTGACCAAGTTTCAGCCTCCTCGGTTTTGTCGTTTCGAAGCAGCAGAGAAAAGTTCAGTAGGGGGGGAGGGCACTTTCCGCCTCCCCCCAGGTAGGGTTAACAAATTATAATGCAGTTCATTGGGGTATATTTAGCGAAATGATTTACCGCTTCACTTGTGATGTAACCCACAACATAAGGGACCACAAATCCAGGAATTGTAGCTGCACAGTTAGTGACACCGTACATAATAGCTGAAATAGAGAATTGATCATTTCATTGGAGGAAATAGTTTAGACCAATAGATATTCATACCAGTGTATTCCTGTCATCTCTATGCAGTTACAATACATGTAAGCGGATTCGGTATATTGTTGGTTATGACATTTTCACGAAGGAATGATCTCGCTTCCTTGCGCCAGAAATTCTCAGTTACAGTCATGGTCATATTTGTATTAATTTTTGCCAAGCCTGTCATCTCGAATCACCTGAAATCGCGACACTGTTGGTCCACCTCAGTAGAAATACATGTTAGATGTGCAGATCAAATAACGCACGCGTGAGCACAGCCATGCACCAATAGTTGAATCGGAAGACCTGGGCTATGTTAAAATGATAGGTATACCCGCTTGTATACACGACTTGTGCCGCGACTTCAACAAACATATTTGCGACATATTTCGTCCGAGGCAAAATTTTGTCCCCGTCAAATTGACGAACCAGGAATTGTATACAGAGGATATATACTCACAAGCTTAAATTTCTAGTTAAATTCCTCACCTGCGTATTTTGGCGCTATATCTAAATGATTGATGTTGAATCCCACGTTGGTTAGACCGTGGAATCCCATGCCTAACGCCAGAAAAGTGACGTCTAGAGTAGCGTTACACCCTAAGTAGCTTGCCGCAACAAGAAACCCGGCTGGTGAAACCATGCCTGATAATTGGCACGAAGAAAAAAAGAGGATTAGCCTTTTACGTCCGAGGCTACGTCCGAGAATGCACCGTATTCTCGGGTCTAAATGTTAGGTTCCGACGGATGCTTTCCTGTATAGTCATATGGTTGCTTTTTAGTCGCACGTCGTCAATTTTCCCCACCTCTTGTATATCGCTACAATTTCCCACGAACGCAAATCATTCACAGGAGATCATGCTCTCCAGCATGTCTTTGAAAGAGAACATCACTAAGAGAAAACTGGTCAACAGTTATTCCTGGGGTACAAAAACACAATTAAATCACTTCTCTTGAAAGACGTCCAAAGGTTTCTTGTCCGTCTGATCCTCCATTCAATCGTCCGTATTGAAATTCCGCATTAAGTTATCGATAATCTGCAATGGTATTGGGAATATAGAGAGGCCTAATCTGCTTAGAAGTATTAGAATTACAAGCGTCTAGTCTGTCATCCATAATTCAGCCGTAGTCCATTAAAGAATATCCGCGTCCATAATCCAAAGACCTATTCCATATTCCATATAACAGTATTAGCACCAAATTCAAAAAGACAATCATAGTATACATAAACATAGCTAGTTTCCTGCAAGAGAGAAGCGGTCAACAGTTTTCACTGATGCCGACAAGACATGATCATGTTCCAAAAATATAAAATCCGTATCGCTGATCAGTATTCTTAATCCATAATAATCTTTGTAAAGTCGTCATCTAGAGAATGGTGTATCTCAGTCACGCTTTGATTGTGACTGTTCATATGAACACCACGAGGATCTTGAAGTACATGGGTTCATACGGCCCCTAGCCCCGGGTTAAGCGGAATTAGACACAAGTTACGAAACGTAACGCCATAGATCTTGAACGCTACCCTCGTATTTTGCTATCAGCATGCGATATGTATCGCCAAATTTGAGAAACTTTGAGTGGAGGCGTTTGTTGGAATAGCCCTGTTTTATAAGTTTCTGCAACAATGTTTTGTGACGCTGATTAAAATCGTCACATTTAACACAGGATCTAGCAAATGCTACTAGGCGAGATATGTATTCGCCATATGCAGGTCTCACTGGAATATTACTATCTAGAAGATAGTTTATGATGTCGAAATTGTAATCATATCTTTTGTCATAAAGTCGACGAGAGAGAATGCCCGCTTCATTTTTATGGAGATATAGATTTAAATATGATGTGCCTGTAGGGCTATCTCTAGTTTCCTTCAAATCCAGTGAAGGTGGATATATATCCTGATGAGGGATTGTAGTATAGAGAGTCGAGAAATCCCATGTGGATACATGTCTGTACGGTATGTGACCTTTAGCATCAAGTTCTTCCGTAAGACATTTTGAGTTTTTCAATATCCACATACATTCAACTCCAGAGTTCTTAGAAATAGTGGCACAATACCTTTCCCAAAATGCTTTTACCTCCTGAAGGGCCCTCGTCAATAGGGTTGAAAGAAGCTTGGTGGTCCAGCTTCTAGAACCAGTTATGAATCAAACTAATACAGGGAGATAGTTTGAATGCATCACAGACTTCAAAAGATCCACGAAGAATTTTTTATATGTTGCGTTGTACTTCAATCCAAGCTTTTGTTGTCGCTGCGTACCTTGAGTAACTCAACCACACGGTCTATACCATCAGATAAAGTTGTATTAGATACATGAATCTGAATTTGCTCCATAACCACTGATAATATCTTATTCGACGCAGTTACAGTCCAAATTGCAAATGTTTGCATTTGCAAACAACTTAACTGAACCCCAGCAGAACACTGGTATAAAATGATTAGCAGATATCAACACCACGGACACTTTTCTCTGGATTGTTCTGTTGGATTTCCCTTGGTTTTACATGAACTATTTTTACTTTTATTTTAAATTAAATTTGGCATACACTATTTATATATGCACGACTAAATGACTGTCTTAGTTTCTCATATTTTGTCTCCTTCTCCAACTTATCAAAGCGCCCGAACAAGGAATCGTTTTAGTCGTATTTGCACTAAAAATACGAATTCTGACACGATAGAAATACATTTAAGATGACATCAAATACATTAAGACTTTTTACAGATTAGAATAAGTATGCCAGAGAGTAGGCTGAGATTTTGCTTCTACAGATATTAACACAAAGCAATTTTATGGATAACTCCTGTATTGCTGTGGAGTTGATGTTTCGATCGGGATACTTCCAAGTCTTTCAAAGCTAATGAACAACAGTGCAGAGAGGAGGATATTTATATTAATGAATACCAAGGATATTAGGTGACAACATCCATAGTACAACACGTGCTTCATGAGTTAATCATGTCTGGTACATGTAAGGATAATCAAAACAGGGAGTAGACTACTAAGCCTCTGAACAGGGTATAGACCGTAGGTAATTACAGATAAAATACCAAGTAGCTGCATGGATAAAGGTGCACACTGATTAGTCTAAAATGTGTGGGGAATACATTAAGTAATCAAGGGATGAACACACGAATGAAGTGGATGTGACAATCTATAACGGATAAATGAAAAAATGGAAAAAAATAGCCGTTACAGTGATAACCTCCATCTAAGCGGATGAAGCTGTCATAGGTTCTCTGAACAAAATATTCACTGTCTCTTTTGGTTAAGGGCTTGTGTGTTTTGAAGTGAATAGGTCCCGGTAGTTTTCTCTTTGCTTTTTTGTGAATAGAAAGTATGTGATTTTTTTCTCCAATTTATATGGTGTTCTGGGTGCTTCTTCAACTGACCCGCTGATGCATGTGTGAAAGTTTGGCAGTTACTTGCCGATGGGCAGTGGTTCTTTCCGGGTACTCCGGGTTCCTCCGCCATTTAAACTGGGTGTCATCATATGAGTGAAATAAATTTGAGTGTGACATTGAACCAAACTCTCCCCTCCTTCAACTGGTCAGAGATAGCTGGTTTTCCATCTGTGTGCTTTTTTCGATGGAGGCGTTGTATTCCTTGCTCCGGGCCTTGAGGCATCGCACGGTCTCCTATGAATATTTCATGGTAGGAACAATCAACGCTGTAGACAGTTCCCTTGGTCTGGAGAGAGTCGGTTTGTGATAGTCACCCTATATCGTTATAATGGTCTGCTGCTGGGAAAATACTGCATTGATTCTGGTTTGTTATTTGATGAAACCTCTAATGTGGTGACTGCTTCGGCCAATGTATGGAATGGCGAGGAATGCAGGGCTGGTGTCTCGGGGAATTCAATTTTATTTTTGGGTTGTAGTGTTTTATTATGACTCTGTCCGCCATGACTTTCACGTACTTAAGATTGTCTGACAGGCTTTCTGTTGAACATATATTTTTGCCTCGTCTAAATATGATGTCGGGTTTATTAAACCTGGCTTGGGTGATTGGATTGTTAATGGATATATTGATCAGTTTGTGTGGGTTCCATATAAACACTGATTTTCAGGGTATGGTTTTGTCTATGGACTAGGACATTCTGTCTCCACGGTAAATTTTATTCTGTATTCGGACTTCTAAACGCCTATCTAAGAAATTAAAGATATTAAATTCTGATCAATACATCTTTCGCCCAAAAATCATGTTGAATTGTTCAAATCCATACTTGTAAAACCTTAGAGGATAGCGGGGTTTTCCATAAGCCCGTCGTTACACAAATTCTTACCTATCGTGGTCATTAATTTTCTTGTCTGCCCCGTTGTTGTGTAGCGATGCGATCGAAGAAAGTCTGAAACTTGCCCACCAATATTCGTCATAGCCCAAGCAAGAAGGTAAGGAAGGCTGGACAGGGTCCCATTCTATAAGAAGACGAACCCGCCAATAAAGCAATTGCATGTTGGGTGGTTCTTTAATGAGAGAGGAATGAAGGACTGGTACTGGGTAATGGGAGGAAGGGGTGAATAGATTCTTGGGGGCCAATAAACAGAATGGAATTTACGCCTTACTGCAATAATTCGTCGATTTTCTTCTGTAAGTATGACATGACAAACACGAACATTAGAAACTTTGGAATAATTGAATTATCAAATTTTGACGAACAATGCTATTCTATATACTCATAAAAAACATCGGCGCTTTGCGGAAGAGACAGCATCAGTAATTATATTCTCTATCGTTTAGTATAATGTTTGGAATACGTCAGTATATAGCGATTTCCGACCCTCTATCTGTGCTTATGTGAGAAAGCTGTTTCAATATTTATGGGATGATGTGGATAATAACAAACTTCGCGAGTTTTAAAAACTGTAGGATATATTCGTCTGAGTAGCCAGAAACGTTTCGATCAAGCCATGATCAGATGTAGAATCGGCCATACCCGATTAAATCAGGAACATTTACTAAAAAAGGAACCAGCTCCTAGGTGTATTCCATGCCACAGTGAATCATATTCTGATCGACTGTATAGATTTTAAAATTGTAAGAGATTCTTTCTATTAAGCAGCTACTTTAGAAGATCTTTTTAGTTGGGTAAAAGAAGATTGTGTTTTGGGTTATTTGAAAGAAATCGGTTTGCTGCAAACGTTTCAATGTATGTACATGTCTTTTGGTGTGTTGTGTTGATTACTTCTTGTTTGCGGGGTTGTTAACTTGTTTTTGTTAGAATACTCATAATGTTCATAGATCGTCGCTATATAGCTGAAATATTGCTGAACTTTAATTCTCTATCTCTCTCTCTCTCCTGGAATACGTCAGCTATAGCTGGCGATGTCCAATGGAACGATCCTCTTCCTCCTCCTTCACTTCCTCCTCCTTCCCACTTTCCTTGACCAATTCCTCTAACATTTTACCATTTTGACCATTGGGTCACGCAGACTGAGGCCAGTATGTTAAAGGTGAATGTCATATGGATTGTAAATAAATGAAAATCATCATTTTTTTCGGTGGATATACCAGGGGAAGACGATATATCACGAACAAAATTATGGTCAAAAGTCAAAGGTAAAAGGCCACTCTGACCCACAATTGAAGTTATTCGAGCATACATCATATCAGTGAGAGGCGGTATACCGAGCACTGAAATTACCAAAGGTATCGTCACGTTGAACAATGTTCATGCTATTACTCCAGTCTTTAGGGATGTAGGTTGTAATTTCAGGATTATTTCACGGTTACAGCAAACAAGCAACCTATTGAAGGCCAAAGGTCACTGGGGATAACTAAATCAGGAAATCATTGAAGACAAAAATGTCAACAGTAAAGATCACTGCCCACTAGCAACTCAATGAAACCCGAATCTACAGTGCCAAGTAGGCACTTGATGAATATATCTGAGTACGCACAAGGGCAACAGCACATGCTAGTTTCTTGCAACGGAGTAGTTTACACTATGGTGTCCTATCGTCAAATATACGCCACGGTCCAGTAAGTCGTTTACTAGGGTATATTTTATCACAGTCTCGATTTGATGGTGAAGATTTGATATGATATTTTCGTCAAATATATTATATCCAACTGGTATGCGGAGCTGAACGGATAAATGCAAGGTGAGCTGACAACTGACTTATTCGCTTACCTGTCTGATGTCGAAGTGAAGAATGTGCCTCAGATATGTAGGGAGGTTTGTGAACATGGTATAGAGGCCCCAGTTGGCATCAGTACACAATTAATTCTGTTACTTGTTATGTATTAGCGTCAAAAATCGGCAAAAATCCAGAAAATTCACAATGCATAAATCCACCTGGCATGTCAATATTTACCTTGTGGGACATTACCAGTGGAAGTCTTGACAGATGTTGACCATGGAAATTTCAAATTACCGCCACTGACAGCTGATTGGTGCTACAGAATGTCATTCGATTTGTAAACAGGGAGCCTTCTCACCCTTCACTGATCATGTCTTCATCCACCATGCTTTTTTCAAAGTGGCCCAAATCAACACCAGGAAGTACAGTTTGAAGACTCATCTGCAAGTTGAATTATCAAATGTATCAGAAATGCTGAAAAATCGCAGCTCATAAAATCCATAAAGATCTGCTCTCAAATTTCTAAACAATGTAGATCGGCACCGACCCGGAAGTGATTAATTGTGTACTGATGCCTGTCAGGAATGGAACCATTGTTAAAATAAGGAATGCTCTCATCTGAACAAACCATACCCATCCCCAAACATTCTTGAGAAGGCACAGATAAAACTATGCACAGATAGAGATTTTACAGCCTATATACCAAGGGTACCCCTTTATAATTTCCCCTCAGTTTGCCCCATATGACTTAAGACTGAGGTACAAGTAAAAAGTACAATATCTCACTAACCTGTACATATTTTTCCATCTGGTAAAAAGCACCAAGTCGACAATCCTTCTGCCTATAAAAGAAGTATAAAGCATTAACTAGATATGTTAAACACTATTTTTAATTATTTTTTTATTATTTTAATTCATTTTTATGAAATTATTCAAATTAAAGTTTAAAAATAAAGAAAACTTAAATTCAAAATGTGTCAAAACATAATTTGTTTTCAACCTGCTCATTTAGGCTACATTTGGTAAAAATTTCCTTCATGGCAGTGGTTAACTTCTCCATGTAATCAGTGGGTCATCCCAGTAATCTATGAAATGGGATTAAATTTGATGTTGATACAAAGATCAAAGACATGTTTAATCCTGTAATAAGTGACAGCAAGATACACAAATGTGTACACAACACATACCAAAATATAACACAGAGGTGTTTATGGTATACACAACTCCCATATAGAGAATATATGTCAGTTCAATTGGATGGATCTACATCTCATCAAGATCTTGCTGGCAGTAATTAGAAAGATGCACATATTACTTGTTAACAGTTATTATTACTGAGAAAACTCCTAAATAACATTGAGGAATATATTCTGTGTCAGATTTCAAGTCCATGAATGCAATGTCTGCAAACAGGCAACACTTGTCAAAACACAACATAGAAGAAAAAAGGAATAAAATTCAATGACAACATATCTGATGGTCATTTGCTGATCTCTGCTACATTAACAACCATGAAAGATGGGGACAGCTGGAAGTTGCCTAACTTAAACTGTTAACTGTTTGGTGAAAGATTAAAGTGGCAACTTACAGTGAGAAAGGCCTATCTTCCAACAGAGTTGGAGGCATACTTCTGAGTCACACTGTGCGAAATTCCCAGAGTTGATGTGTGTGTGTGGGGGGGGGGGGGGGGGGTTGTATGGGGCTTGCTAATATTTGGTGCCTGTAATCCATGTTTCTTGCTACCTACAAGATCTCTGATATGAATATGAAAGAGAATTACATACTTATAGTCCTGGAGATAGTGGAAATGGAATGAAGAGAAAGTATTTGCTATGATGCAAATGTGACTGACAATAAACACACAACAATGAGAAACCCTCAACAGTCAGATTAACTGTTGACTCAGTTAATCAGATTTTATTTGTCTCATTAAAGTTACAAATGCAAAAGGCATTTTGGAAATTTTTTGTGTGTGGAACAAACATCTGAGTTTTTACAGGTGATATAATTAGTATTAATTTCATGTGGTTTTAGACTGATATAAAGTGAATTAATGCATAAATGATTTGAAGCATTGAAGATTTGAACTGAGGTCGCGATTTTGAAAAAAAGCATGTAATTGTATCTATGTGAATTTCCTTTCTTCCATTTACATTTTATTGTATCCTGAAAGTTCATTTGCTTATAATTACCAGCTGTGTTAAATGAACCTCGTCATATTTGGCATTGACTATTTGGCCTTAGTACTGACAAATCAGTCATTTTTTGCCTATATTTGCTCCAAAAGGTCTCAATTTTGTCGCAGAAATGGCATAACAATACAAGAGATGTTACCCAGCATTATCAGTATGATATTTATTTCAACCACATTTAGCAAGAAAAAAAATAATTTTAATAATTAAAAAAATTATTAAAATTAATTAAAATTTTTATTTTATTTTATTAATAATTTAATAACATAAATTTGAAACAACCCTAATATTTGAACTTAGTTCAGGAGTCATCATGGAAAAAATTGGGCTGATCCAGTAAAAACTGTAGCCACAGTGACGATTTAAAGTTCTCTGGTCAAATGTGAAAATGTCGTGTGATAGGCATCAGTACACAATTAATTCTGTTACTTGTTATGTATTAGTGTTAAAAATCGGCAAAAATCCAGAAAATTCACAATGCATAAATCCACCTGGCATGTCAATATTTACCTTGTGGGACATTACCAGTGGAAGTCTTGACAGATGTTGACCATGGAAATTTCAAATTACCGCCACTGACAGCTGATTGGTGCTACAGAATGTCATTCGATTTGTAAACAGGGAGCCTTCTCACCCTTCACTGATCATGTCTTCATCCACCATGCTTTTTTCAAAGTGGCCCAAATCAACCCCAGGAAGTACAGTTTGAAAACTCATCTGCAAGTTGAAATATCAAATGTATCAGAAATGCTGAAAAATCGCAGCTCATAAAATCCATAAAGATCTGCTCTCAAATTTCTAAACAATGTAGATCGTGGGCACCGACCCGGAA
Source organism: Hanleya hanleyi (assembly GCA_036873755.1). Lineage (NCBI taxonomy): Eukaryota > Metazoa > Mollusca > Polyplacophora > Lepidopleurida > Hanleyidae > Hanleya > Hanleya hanleyi. Next base: position 101,435 of record JAVTVY010025931.1, read on the forward strand.
GTGATTAATTGTGTACTGATGCCAGTTAGCGGTTACATGAGCAACGAATATCGCCCAGAACGGCATGGAGGTCAGGATAGAGCGCCAGGGAACTGGAGATTTCTGAGCATGAAAACATGATTCCAGTCAGGTTTATCGTTATGTTTATTGGCAGGAGAGTTGAGATGATTGATACACACAATCTTTATTCCATGTGTCTAATGTACGAATTGATGTGCGGATATAATGGTTGTTTGCATGCAGACTACACAGTTACGGTATTTGCAATATGCGATTCTTCATACTGATTTGAAATGAAAGTAAAATACTTCAATATTTAATGCTCGTTGTGTTGTATTCAGTGTGTGTAGTCGACCTAATAATCTACTCTAGATAAAGTAATCAATTACGGGAATAGGGACTTACATCATTTGGTCGACTGAAGGTTCGTGCTTTGCAAGCTCTTGATACACAACAACATGACGCGCATTGCTGATGTTATTGTTGAGTCAAATTCGCTTGGTACGGAAAGCCATTCTAGCCCTGTATGATGTTCACATGGAGGCCAATGTACATAAAGTACGCAAAAACTCTTCGGTGCAATTTCTCTTAAACACGTATGCGATAATTCTCGCACCATGCAGCAATGATTTCGAATCATTGGAGGGAACGTCAACGTCTCCAAAACACAGAATTGAGCTACTAAATCTGCTGACCATACAGCATAAATCGGATCTGAAAATTTAGTATATGAACACAATGAAAAGTAATAGTCATAGAATTTGTAGCACTTTGTCATACAAGATACCGAAAATTGGGTACCTTACTGACATCGTACGTGTTCTTAACGTGACAGTCAAACATGAACTCTCGGGATAAATATTTGTGAATGAAATGAGTGCGACACTGGACGCATACCATCTAACATGTCTAATCTAGAACTATCTATAATAGATTCATCTCTCCCCATTTGGAATTTTGCCGACTATGTTTTCCTGAAAGCCAATCATATACCGCTTGTTTGCACTCTGGACATGGGGCTTTCGGGGTTTGTGGGACATTGAAACAGTGGCATTGTGGTATGAAAATCAATTTCCGAAATGGGGGTATAGATACAAAAGCACCAAGTAAATAGTTACGATATTTCAAACTATAGCCTATTTGGTATGTTTGGAAAGGTTAGATAAATACAGAACAGTTGATGACAAAACCTCCTAAATTATTGTCTCATATTGACGCACTGCTTGAAAATATTGCTAATTTGGCCCCACAATTTTTTTTAATAAACCAATATTCATTTCAATAAAACATTCCAAGAAATAACATGGATTAAAAACGGATTGTTTGGCTTAGTCAAAAATGTGCACGTAATATACAATCTTAGAAAACAATATCAATATTGTGAACATTCAATTGCTTTGCTTATAGTTTTACCACATGTATATATTGTGTGACTTCCGCTAAACGAAAGATCCTAAGGGATATCGTCATATATTGTGAGGAATTACAACACATATAAGGGAAGTGGGAAGAGGTGCCGACATACTGACAGATTCACATGACTTCACAGTATATTCTTCTGGTTAACCTATTTTAAAGTACATACCAAGAATCTAACGATTCGTGATATGTGTTGTATCTCAGTTACGCTTTTATTATACCTGTTCATGTGGCAACTTGGATGACATGACCACACGGCCCCTAACCCCGGCATAAGCGGTATTAGATACAAATGTAGAGAGCTATGATGGAAATGCTCTGACAACTCGCATATTGGTACGGTATTGGTATATTGAGCTGTGTCGCTGTGACAAATCGTACACTTGGGATTGGTGAGCTGTATCGTCGTCGGATGAAAATGACGGCATTTAACACAAAAGACTAGCCTGTAAGGCCCGATGTCGACCCAGCATCAACTTCCCACAATGCCAACATATATCAAAGACCAAAAGGTCTGTACAGGGGGCGGGCCTCAGGGACGAAACGTCCACCAGCAGAATCTCGCCATATACAGGTAAAAATTAAAACACGTATAAGGGAAGTGGGAGAGGTGCCGACATACTGACAGTCACATGACTTCATGGTTAACCTATTCTAACAATGACTAACAAGTGATGCGTGCAACCGTTAACAGAATAGGGAACGGTGCATGGGTTGATTGTTTATTAAGTTGTTATTTTACAATTAGTTTGATTACATAGGTAATACCAAACGGCAATCACGCTCTCGATATCGTGTTTTCTTTGGTTCTGAAAATTGTCGATGTTTGAACTACAATCAGTACAGGTTGCGGGTGAAAATCACACATACATATACATGTACCTCCGAAATCGACATCAGCCCATTCTCTATATATTCTCGTTCTTCCTTTGATAGGGTGGAGTGCTGCGCAGGCGTGTCAGTCACAAATACCATCCACGCGATCCACCACAGACAACCCACGACACCTGTAATAGATGGAAGACTGTTTCAGAATACACAAGCCATAATATATCAGACAGACGTAGCTCCATACAGCCACCTCCTTAATGATAGGTGGAGAGAAAACAAAAAACATTTCTTTAATAAGCTTCACAACTAATACTTACAAGACGAGTAAATTTGGAATTAATTGCTTCCGGGAAGGTAGAGTTAAATGTAATGTCACATGAAATTACAGCATATATTTGATAATGTTTTAGCTGCGTTGTCAGTCAGTTGAATATATCTGTAGTTGCTGGTGATCTCTCATTACCCAATAGTGGCAGCTTCCATTTTCATCCGTCAAGACCATTCAAGAATATTTTCAGCGTGTATCTTGCTGGACCAGGAGGATTTATAACTGTGGAATATCTTCAACTTTTCATCTTGGTGCGCAAAATGTGACCCTTCTAATTGTGGTATTGAAAGGCATAATTTCTTGAGTTGTCGAGCTGACACACACAAGCCACCACCAGCCAAGATCACACACTAATTGATTGGCGGGGAAATTAACAGTACTGATGGGTAGGTCCCTTGAAGTCTTGTTCATTTTTCAACTGGTAACCAACCAAGCAATGATCTGTCATTAATGGATCTTTTATATTTTCTAGTTCAGTTACAAAACAGTTACATACATCTATGTTACCAACCAAAACTTGGGTAACAATGCAGCAATAAATCAGTAACATGCAAATAATCCGTCAGTTCTCAGCTGGTTTTCTATCAGCACTTTAACTGCACAATACTGGTAGTAAACAACCCTGCAGTAATATTCAGTTATCAAATCCGTCACCAATCAGTAACTGATGAGTACCGCACGGTCATCTATCAAACGAAATAATACCACTGGATCCACGTTCAACACAACACCAGATACTTAAAAGGAAAATCAGTGCCGTTCTTCGAAACTGATGAACGTACCGCACTGGTGGTATTCAAGCAAAATTAGACAGTCTCGAGCACCCCATATAATCGAAAACACTTGTACGAACACGAACATACTTGTCCATGATGTAGAGCACGAGCATCGAAACCCATGATGTGGAAGAGGAACAGCCTTACCCATGATGTGGAAGACGAACAACATTACCCATGATGTGGAAGACGAACAGCCTTACCCATGATGTGGAAGACGAACAGCCTTACCCATGATGTGGAAGAGGAACAGCCTTACCCATGATGTGGAAGACGAACAGCCTTACCCATGATGTGGAAGTGGAACAGCCTTACCCATGATGTGGAAGACGAACAGCCTTACCCATGATGTGGAAGAGGAACAGCCCATGATGTGGAAGAGGAACAGCCTTACCCATGATGTGGAAGACGAACAGCCTTACCCATGATGTGGAAGTGGAACAGCCTTACCCATGATGTGGAAGACGAACAGTCTTACCCATGATGTGGAAGAGGAACAGCCTTACCCATGATGTGGAAGACGAACAGCCTTACCCATGATGTGGAAGACGTACACGCCAATTCGAGCCGAAACGCTCAGATACGGAAGATCAGAGCAGCGGGGATGATAGCAGCTCTAGTAGCGAGACAGGCGATTAAATGGAGACAGAAGCCCGCATGGAAATTGAGTATTGTCTCGGTGCAAACGCTGCTCTCATCGACGGCTCATCGAGTGTCGTCACTGTTGGGAGAGCGAACAAAGCCGCGCTCTGGCAACTAGAAATAAAAATGGTATGTGCTTTTTAGTATTTAAAGTAATTATTCCCAATTTTCATTAACAAAACTGCAATTTTCACCTTAACACACGCAGCTCCATGATGCCTTCACATGTTCTGCCTCAAGCTTACGTCACGCTGTTTTACGTACTTTTATTCCTATAGGCTAAAATAGGTCACGTGACAATACAATGGCGCTTTCCTAAACTTTGGTAAATTTGACGGTATCACAGCATTTTGTTAACTATTTCTGCGTTAAAATAAATTCCAAAAAATACAGTTGAATAGCATTTGATTAGCACTTTCAGTTGAAATATAGCTTTACCAAACCCGAACCTTTCCTTTAACTTGAATACTTAGAATTTTGTTGGATCGTCGCTATATAACTGAAATATTGCTGAACGCGACGTTAAACCTTAATTCTCTCTCCCTCTCTCTTATCTAACGTCACTCCAACTCCACCGGTTCATACAGCGTGTTCGACTGTATCTCAAAGTTCACTCTATAGTCGAGCGAAGGTGTTACGATGCAGGTGTATATGTCCATTTTCACCTGCGTTTGATACAATCTTGTCTTTATTCGGCAAAACTTTCCACTCCATTTTAAAAATGCAGTTTCTAACCAGTAAACATGTCAATTCTACAGAATCGACGGTCGGACGGAATTCTACGCGGAGGTGCGATCAAACTACAAAATGAGCGAAATAAGCTATAAAAAGAGAAGAGTTATACATTGCTTCATCCGACTAAAGGAAAAATGTATTTGTCGTATGCATTATGCAATAATACACTGTAGCAGGTCACCAACACCATACCTTACAGTTATACGACTCCTGAGGTCCCTGCGATGTGGAGTTGAAGTCAACGGGGCATTCCTTTCCTGTACCATTGTTGTCTGTCGCTGTTGCATTAACCATGTCCACCAGGACGATGCTGAGGTTAATTCTAAGAGCGTCTATATTCATCAAGCCCAGAAAACTGAGAAATATCAGTATGTATCGTTTCGGGATTCCGGGCACTGAAACTGAATTTTAACACGACATTTAAGATTTAAGTACTGTAAGGATGTAATACTAAATGAGGCCATTCTAACAAACGAGCGCAGAAATTGTATTTCTCATTATCAACAAAAAATTTCATTCATATAAAAAACAGTCAACGCAATCATCATCTTCACCTTCCAAGTGCTGTTGATTGAATCGTCGTTGGAGTACCGCAGCTTATGATCATGCCAGTGGATTCCGACAGTGCAAAAAGTGTATTTTTACAATTTTCCCAATTCCAGCGAAATTCTGGTTTATAAACCATGTCATGTTCACCTTTCTTGACTTTATATTCATGTAGTAGGGTACGAGAAAACACGGAAGAATGTATTGATACTTTAGCTAAGGAATGAAATTAAGGTGGTAGGCTAGGGTTGAGCCTAACGCTTTCTTTCGATTTGGGAGAGGGACAGAGGTCCACCACAGAATACACAGCCTGTGCAGACATGTGAACAACCGCCTTAGCGCTGGCACAATGGTCTCCAGGGACAACAACGATTCCCACTACTCAGCGCGCGTGACTGCCATCAGATCGAGAATAGGCCTGTGAGCTTCCGGTGTGGTCCACCGAATCTCTTCCGTGTCAACTGTAGGACTGGAGGACCCTGCGTTTTGCGTATGCGGAGATATCTTCAAGTGCGTGTGGCTCGAGATAATCCCTAGAGACAGATTAAAAACGATTTCTCTCAAAGACAATCGGGAAACTGGGTGGGGCAAGAAGTATCGATGTCACGGGTAGGTCCTCCGCTCAGTTAAAATATCTACAACTCTCGTGGATACAGACGCCTGTACAGCTTTGTTAAATATGTTTGCTAACGATGACCATTGCGGAAAGCTGGTGCTTTATACGCTATTAACGAAACGCCATTGAAAGCGAAGTCAAATTTGAAAACGCTCGTCCTGTCCCAGTTACTGATGTGCCGCAACGGTTTCACCAGTACGTGTTAGATTCGGATGCTCCCCTGCCTTTTTGCATGCGCGCTTCGATCTACTACTTAAATACAGTTCAATTTGGCAATGAAGTTAGACTCTTCATGATGAAAGCGACAACGATATATCAACCTAGTGATGATGTATTTGAGGAATACCATGATCTCTTTGACCTTGACAAGAAACTCGGCGCAGGCTGGATGGACAGTAATTACAGGAGATCATTCATCAAGTAAGCAACGAACCCATAGACTGAAACTGAAGAAACAACATGTTGCCTTAGAACAGATCCAAGAGATGCTAGTTGCATGTGTATTACTCAAGAAAGATGGCAGTATATGATTGTTTATATACTACAAAACCATTATACGTAAAGATTTTCCTGAGTTAGAAGTGGATCTACAATAAACCGGTGCTGTATTCAGCAGACGTGGATTTTGTCGTAGTTTATTCTGGGGACATGAAATCATGGGGAAGTCCCGGAGCCGAACCGTAAATTATCTAGATTTGATTATGCAGACAACACCTCAAGTGTCACCAACGTCCTATTGTTAGAATATCTAGCTCAGATCATGTGGTGGTGACCAAACATTTTAAGGTGGGTAAACTAAGAATATCTCAGAAATTAGCGATTTCCATGTTCTTTTAGTCCAAATGCGAATGTCCAAATACGCAAGAAAGTAATTATGCTACAATAGGAAAAAACTTAAACCTCAGATCTATCCCAAAATCAAATCCTTTTGTGTTTCTAATCCCAGTCATCATTCAACATCAGTTTGGTATATGCATCATCTTCCGTCCCATATGAGGGTATTTCCTCAAATGACATAAAAAACCATCTTACTGAAGGGATAATGAGGCCTTATTTATCCAAAGAGGAGATGATCAACCACAGATCTCAGACGATTATTAGTCGAATCTAAGTTAGAAATTATCCTTGAGGGAAAGGTATTAACGGCGACCCCAAAAAACAATAAATCAGGCTTCAGCATATCCCAAAAGTATTTTTGCCTTTCAAAACATAATGAGAGCAAGCAAAAATATCATATGTTTTAATTCCGTCTGAAAATCCTCAAGACAATCTAATGTGTTAACTTACCAAATGTTCCAGTTGGCCCCGGTCTCCTCTGTAACAAATATACATTAAATGCGTTCATGGAAGCCATAAGACTGAAAACTATCTCAGATGGATACATACAGGTACGCTATACCTGTAATATGAATAAAGCCATTAATTAAGGTGTTTCTAACTGAATGACTGTAGAAAGATGATGTAATGGACATAGAATGTCTAACAAGGCTGGTAATGCCAGTATATCACGAACTAGAACAAACAGTAGTGTATCATCCCGGGACCTCCTGTCGCACCAATCTTCATTAAAATTCATCTCAGCCCAAGAAATAACAAAAATCGTCACTTAATATAGACCAAGTCAATCGTAGCATCCATCTAAAATCTGTCAGTTGACACGCTAGATATCCCACTCCATTCAGACACAGCCGACTTGCATTAAAATTCGATCAGATCATTAACGACACATCACATAATACAGCACACACATTCATATTGATCGTTAGCGATAGTCCTTGATCAACAATTTGACATAACATTTATCGGAAAACATATCCCGTTCCGTACAACCAGAAGTATCGCCACATCTCCAATTTGAATCACCGATTGTCCCATTTCGTACAACCATACCCACAGACACCCCCAATATACCCCACCACAAATTTTCCGTCAGTCACATCACTCAGACACATGCACAGAATCAAGAAATGATAAAACAAACCTCAACACAGTCCACACTACTCCTATCGGACGAAACATATACCGCGTCGCGCGCAGCCACAACCATCTTCAACCAAAGACCAAAAATGACGAAATGATCAACGATGCCAACTGTTTTCGAGACTTATCACCCTCGACTTTCTTTAGCTTTGCCTGGATATGTCTGTTCGAATAGTGCGTGACACGAACATTTATGTTTTGAGACATGCCACTCTGTGGTTCAGAATATGTCATTCTCGATGAATCCGATCCCCTTTGAAAGAAAACAAGAGCCATTAGATCACATATCCTCCGGCGGATTTGGTAACATGTCAGATGAACCAAACCAAGAAAATATTTGACGTCACAGTAATTCAGTTCAAGATAAATGTGGAGAACGTGATCGAAGTGGGCCTTCATGGCCGCCATTTGTGCTTAACTCTTTGTTAATGGTGTTATTCAAATAGGTTGAAAACGACCCCAAAAATGATCTGATGTATAAATCATCAAGAGTTTTCCCTAGTTTAACAGAAACGTGCACAAAGAGGATACCTCATGCTATGAATTCACGTCAAATTACTGGAGATAGATGATCCATCGCCTTCGAGATACAGGCAATGGATATCTCGAGAAGGATGAATCTATTTCAATTTCTATTCATTCGCCAAGTCAATTTGTACGTTCACACTTGATTTATCGACAACCTACAGTCTTCAAAATCCGAGGGATATATCAGAAAATACACACCGATTGTGTTCAGTGTGAACTCTTCCACCAGTATCTACGTCAGTTCTCCTAATATGGCATTAGGTCTGACCATATATGTGGGTCAGCTACTCAATAACCCAGACAACTAGGAGGCTGATATACCGTGGCTAGTTCAACATGTGAAAGGCTGATATACCGTGGCTAGTTCAAGCTGTGAACTTAAGAGTTCGCCATATGGCCAGAACCAGGACAGAGAAAGGTCAGTTTCTCCCGGTTTCCTCCAGGTTTAATCTCAGTCGGAAGGTCCCGGTTATTGCGTTTGTCTGTTAATCTGAATTATGATCGAGATGGCATTCGAGAGACTTGTTCTTCGATATACAAGTAGGACGATCGAACGACAGAGTTAAACCGGGACAATACAGATGAATATTTATTGGTATAATATTATTAAGCTAGCTCGAATTGTTTCATTATCGACAGAAGTGCATCTGAATGATTGAACAAAATAGAGAACATGCTATATATATTTTTTTAGTTTCAAGCCCTGGACATACCGCTGGGCATTTAAATTTCACATGCTTTATTCAGTCCCCGTGATCTGGAACCAAACAGACACTATCACTAGATGAAAGAAGCAGATCATGATATACATTTCAGGTTTTACCGATGCCAAATGACTTGAACAGAAGACAATTAGACAAAAAGAAAGACAAAAAGAAAATCAATAAATATATCAATAAATAATAAATTACATAGAAAATTTTCTTGTCTTTGCAGGGGGGACATCAGACACACTGAACACACAGACCATTCATTCAAATTTCACCTTCCATTGGGGAGACAGAAATATTCCTCAAACACAGAATACGTATTCTCGTTACTTCTAAACGTTACTTCTAAAATACATTTCATACTAACACCGGTAAAATGAAATTTAGTCGGCAAAATGAAATTTAGTGGCATCTTTGTATGATCTTCTGTCTCACTTACGGCGTTATTTCGTGGTATTCTATTGTCTCCGAACACGTGCTTCAGACGAAAGAATTCTTCTAGCCCAAGCGGCTTATGTAGCTTATTGAAATATTTAAAAATTAAAGTTCCTTTATGTCCTTTACTTCTGAGACTTATTTGCTCATTGTGACTTTTGAGTGCATTGAATCAGAAATTTTCAAATTTTCTGTGAACAGTTACAAGACTTAGGTTTTTGGGTGATGTAACCTTGACATTTGATTGATTGACCTTCATTAGGCTTCAATGGAATCCCATTGACAAACACCTGTGGAATATGGAAGTTTAGTTAATTTGTATTCAAGGCAAATCAGAAAAAGCTACGCCACGATTCGGTTTAAGAATGATGTGAGCATAGTCACTTGACGAATAGGCTTTAAACAATCATATGAACACCACATTTGGGAACTTTCAAGACGTTTGGTGGATCAAAACTTAAAATATAATCCGGAGCAGCTATATTCCATTTTGACCCTTCACCTGGCAACATTAACTAGATGAAGGGTTATTTTGGATTCAATAATCTATTTACTTTCTTAAATTGATTTTCGCCAATTGTACGTCATACATAAAACAAACAAACAACAAAATACCCACAGTGGAAGTCGAATTACTCGTCAGCAACGTTTAAAGAGGAACAACATAATAAAAATACATGTATCTATAAAAAGGCCCGCCTTTCTACCAAAAAGAGGCTCGCCTTTCTACCAAAATATCCATATGCCAATCTTGCAAATACAAATGGCCTATTACTTTCAGACTGCGTGCCGATACATGCACGACCACCAGTATTGGGATCCATTGATTAACTTGGCATAATACAAGAGGAGGGCGACTCCAAATATATCAAGGAGAAGTACTTTGTAGATCAATATTTCGACATATATTTATTCATATCATCGTTAGGAATGTCATCGTTAATGTCATCGCAAATATGGCACAATAAATTACTAAATAATAATTTGAGGTGAAATAAAATAGTGTTTGCCGACCTTTCCTCTCGAAGAAAAAGGAATTTTGAAATTGCCCAGTAGGAATTTTGAAGTAAAATTGAAAACTTCGCTTCTGTTACCCCAAATGGCCGCCATTTTGATTTTTCCCATGATGATCTTTCCGGGAGCTTATGCAAATAGCCTCAAAATGATAAGCTACAAATTCAGGGAGTGTCAGCTCTCAATGTTTTGTCGTTCAGGAGAAAAAGTATGAAGTTTTGTGGGGCCTGGTAGAGTTAACCGTACAAATTCTATCAGTTGTGCCAGAATGCCCTACTGGTCAAGGGAGTCCTAACTATCAGGCGGAAACTGAACTGTGGCATCAAAGCATCAAAGTAACTCGTACTTTTCGGGTTAAAATTCTCTCAATTTGTTTCGTCGGTTACTTCATATGATCACCTTCTTAGTTAATTTCATTTTTTTTTTCATTGGTTAAAATATTACTCACTGGAAAGTATGTCTGACTTGTTGATTGAACGTTCGGCACGAGTCATCCGTGGTGTATTTCAAATACAGCATATGGTGTATTTGAAATACACCACAGCTGATCCCTTTTCCATGGATTAGGTCAAAAGAGGCGGAGCTCCAACCTCAAGCTTGGGTGATCATCGGATAAAACACTTATATGATAGACACTTGACAATGTATGCGAAATATTTGCGCGATATTGCACTTTCGGGCGCTTCGTCCCCTTCGAACACAATATCTTGCCACTATCTGGTATATATTTTCTCGTGTTATCATGTAACTATTACATATACCCATAGAACCTGTTGTAAACCACCATTCCTGCCAATGACATGAATAAATATATGTCGAAATATTGATCTACAA
>JAVTVY010025932.1:0-10246 GCA_036873755.1 Hanleya hanleyi
AGATATAAAATAGTTCAGTTTTATGATAGATAAATGCATAGATAAATGTATAGATATAGAATAGTTCAGCTTCACATTAGATAAATGTATAGATATATACTAGTTCAGTTTTATGATAGATAAATGTATAGATAAATGTATAGATATAGAATAGTTCAGCTTCACAATAGATAAATGTATAGATATATACTAGTTCAGTTTTATGATAGATAAATGTATAGATAAATGTATAGATATAGAATAGTTCAGCTTCACAATAGATAAATGTATAGATATAGAATAGTTCAGCTTCACATTAGATAAATGTATAGATATATACTAGTTCAGTTTTATGATAGATAAATGTATAGATAAATGTATAGATATACATGTAGAATAGTTCAGCTTCACAATAGATAAATGTATAGATGTATAATAATTCAGTTTTAAGATAGATAAATGTATAGATGTAGAATAATTAGGATAGATAAATGTAGTTTAGATCCATGATAGATAATTGAATATAGAATTGTTCAGTTCATATCGTTCTGTCTATGAACTTGAAATAGTGTGATGTATATTGTTGCAAAATGCGTCTGGCCGCCCAATGCATGTTGCGTATTAAAAAATAACCGGTTGTTATGCTAGCTACGCCTCAATGTATTAATAGTCCACGTTATAAGACTTACATGTTCTGGTAGTTCATCTCGTGTATGGCATTATTATATTATAGTGGAAATACAGGGATGGACGTTGAATACTCTCATTAACCCACAGGTGGACCAACGTCTCTTATCATCCTTGTTCCCCAGGGAATGTAAGAGACGTAGGTCCATCCCTGGATTAAATGAGCGTAGGTTGTTGTTGTGTTGTTTTCCAACATTACAGGTATGAACATCTGCTTACATTTTCTCGGTTTGCGCAGAATTCAAATACATGCCTAGATATGATTTTCGTGTGGGTAAGCCGTTACTGGCCTATTTTAAGTGGTTTCGAACACTGGGTTGCAGGTGCCAACCTCCTGACTTGATTAAAGCACCCCCAGCGACTACTCTCATACCTGGCCCGGCACCTTGCTTAATGATAAATGTTGCCGATATTTTTTATTATTATATTATCATCGGGCACCATGATAACTCGTCTTTCCACACCGTTAGGCTTACAGAGCTATGTGTGTCATCGGAATGTATCGTATACATGTATATATCGTGTACACAAAAACTATAGTCAGAAGAAATAGGCCATGAATTTATCAACCCTATAAAACTACCTCTAAGCAACGAAGTTTTTTTATGAATCACCGAAGCGGGACTCCATCCAGGATATTCTGTGTCAGCATGTGACTATTGACAATTGTCACGTTGAACACACTTTTTCATTGAATGAATGTAAACTCCGTGCATGGCGAGACAAATTCACCATTGACGTAAAGGGATATGTCTAAGTGACTGGTAAGAACCCGTCAGAAGGGGAGTGTCCTATAGTCCTGCAGTCAGTCGACAATATTCTCGTCGGGGGAGACTGTAGGTGACCAGACTGAACTCACGGGTAACCGTATTGTGACCACGGACATAGGCTTGAGCATACAGTGTCAACACGTTGCCATATAAAGGGATAAGTGGTAACCTTACAGTGATCGCATTGCTGACCATACAGTGACCATACAGAGCTACGGCTTATCTGTTGCCATTATGTGGGAATACGTGGCGCCAGTTTTGGTCCATCTGTTGACGTTTATTAAAGGTAAGTTACTGGTAACGACAATATTCCTACGAAGTAGGCTACCATTTGCAAATTGTCCGGTAAAGAATGAGTGAGTCAGTCAGTCAGTCCATCCGAATCATTTCGTCGGCAAAATAAGGAGAACCGTTGACATTAGAACCTTGATTGTTGGCATGAACGTGCATTAGGGCATTATTACGAGCAGGTTCTCATGGGCGTCGCTAGGATTTTTCAAAGGGGGGTCGATTATCATAGCACTTTAGGCGAGGGTCCAGGGGCCGCCTAGGCCCCGGAAGCTCCGGGGTCCTAGATCGCCGGAGATGCGTTCTAAGCGTTTTCCCGGAATTAAATCTGAACATAAATGTATGCAGATTTAGGGTTATATTATACAGCTCTGAGACCTTAGATGGCCTGAGATGCATTCTGAGCGATTTCCAACAATTAAACTAACACGTCATTTGTCAAATATCAGTATTATATTTTATTCTCTTGTCATCTTGAAAACACAATAATAACGCTTTGGGCCTATATACCTCGTAGGCTAACCCAGTGGCGTCGGAACGTCATTGAAAGTGGGGGACCACTATCACAGCCCAACAGGCGGGGGTCCAGGGGCCGCCTAGGCCCCGGAAGCTCCGGGGTCCTATAGCCGGAGATGCGTTCTGAACGTTTTTCCGGAAATAAAACTGATCATACTGCATGCACATTTATGATTCTATTTTCACGATTTTTTTTCGCAATTATAAGCATGCATCGATATTGAAAACATCGCACCTCATGCCTTCATCCATTTGACGTTCTAGTTATATTTAAAACATACAAAACGATGACTTATAGTTCTTGGGAGGGAAACCAATATGCCTACAGATACGATTCATTCACACAAAGATAAAACAAGGAAATCCTCACAGCCCAACAGGCGAGGGTCCACGAGCCGTTTGGGGGCTGGCCCCTCCGCTTCCGACGCCACTGTAACCATGTTAAAATGATTAAAACTAAACATCATCAGATCACTTTCCGATCCATATGTCAATATGTCATTTCATGACTGTGAACATTAAACTTTTGCTGAAAATATCACAATAATATTGTGTAGAATATCAAACTGTGTATCATGGACTATATCTCGTGGCCATGGTGAAATACATCCTCGCGAGCCATTGTATCGATCGATCTGTTGGGATCGATACACTGGCTTGGTTAGTTACCCATACGAGTTCTGGATATAAATAGAGCAAGGGGTTTCCCCTGAATAAACCCAATCAGTGAACGCGCTGAGCTAGTTGATTAGGCCAATCCGCTGCGAGGTATGAGATGAGACGGGTTTCAATTTCATCGCGGGGCCACACTGCTTTGATGTCAAGCGGAAATCGACATCGGAAGTCAAAGAAAAAACCGCAGGCTGGGGATACCGACAGGCTAATTCAAAACAAGTGCGGGGGATGAAATGTACGAGATTGTATAATAGTGGCATCGACTCAAGAACTCATTCGAATCACCAAAAATGTCCAGGTAAACCCTCTGCGAGGATTTAGGATTTACCTGGACTTGTGAAGATGGGTGAAATACTGACTAGAAAAAAATTAAACTGATATATTTTCCGGAAATGAAGTATCACGAATGTTGTATAGCCTTCAGCAAAGCTTATACATATACAGCGAAATTTCAGTTTATTGCCCGTTTTGCACTTCGCCAACGGTAGACCGAGGCTGCCGATGCTTCATTATCAAATCCACACGCATCGAGCAGAAGAAAAAAAACACACGAGTTAGTGTTAATGATTAATTGAATAGTAAATTTGCCTGCTTTATCCGTCGAGGGTTCCCCTGCAGTATCCGTCAAGGGTGGAGTCTCATGAACAGAGCTACAGCTCTTTCATAATCCACTTTATTACCATAAAAAGGGAAGTCGTGGTAAACCCATTGTTGAGCGAACTTTTATTTCTTTCTTTTCCCTTTTGCTTTTTTTGTTTTGTTTTGGTTTTCTCTGGGTTTTTTTGTTGTTTTTTTGCTTTTTCTTCTGTTTTTTTTGGCGCGTCCAAGGGGGGGTCGTTCGCACCGGACGACCCCCCCCTAACGACGCCCCTGGTTCTGAGTTGACCGAATTCTGATGAAAATTTCATTTATAATTATTATTTTTTATTATTTATTGATGGCTCAGCGAGTGCACGGTCATGCCCATCGGGAACCCTTGACTGTATGTTTCACCGTGACTTTTGAAGGTTCCCTGATACAGCATATCACGTTGGACACACCGGTTCTCGTAAAATCACCGAAGTTAAGCGACTTTGAGCCCGGTCAAGACTTGGATGGGTGACCTCGTACTGTAGTGCTGGGCTGATAAGTGTCCAGGGTAATAGGAACTGAGGGCGATAATAGTTGCTACGCTAATGACTCACCAGCGGTGACATCTTGGAAAGTTAACAGTACCCACTGTCAATTAGGGGTCACGTCCAATCGATCGAGATGGTTTCTCGATAAACGACTAAAACCGATAAATATCTCGTTTCGAAGGGTCCCGGTTTATCTCTATCGATTCTTGTCCCGGTTTGCTCCCGGTTTTCTCTCGAAGCGCAAGACAATCTCGATCCTCCTCGAAATAACTTGACATGCTTCGAGAATAGAATCGAGATGCCATCAAATCAAAGTTCGGAAGGCGTATGTTCGGTATATATATACTGCGTTGCAGCGAGATTAATCTCGGCGAATACATACGCATTTAAGTGAATTAGACTGAACATGAAGCATTTAATATTATTTTGTTTTTCCGTCCAGAGATCTGTAGTCGCATACTTGATAAGTCAGCGCAATTTCTCTAAACGTTATAAACGGAAAGAATAAAACATCGCCAATTCTAGCTAATTATTTTTCAGCTATTTTGATCCTGTTTGTTTTTTAGAATTTGAATCACTTTATAAGATACGTCCAGGAACTGCGAATTGAAGTAAATTATGCAAGTCTAGAATAAAATTCCATATGTTTTCCTGAAAGTTGATCAGAATGGGATATCTTCATCGTCAGAGATTTTCGCCGTGTTCAGAAATAAAGAGACTACGAAGATCATGGGAGCATTTGGTAATTCAATGAAAACCGGAGAATAGAACATAAACGCTCGATCGAAGTTTGCAGACAAACAAAACGTGGTATCGTTTATAGTTAAATATATGTAAGCGTTGGTATAAAGCCTGATTGCCCTCTGAATTGGGCGGTAATTACTTCCATTATTTGGTTGATTTCCCGGATACATGAGATCGGCAATAAATAATAGAACGTAAGTTGTTTCAAGCCGATCATTTTTCACCGGCCCACTACATGTGGCGTGAATTATCAACACCTCTACTTCCGATTGCAAGTGTTCCCACTAGCCACTTCCGGGTAAGCTTATGTCAGAAATGAACGTTGTTGAAATAATATCTTTATTTGAACTATATAACAAGACAGTAAATCCAAAAAATGGAATCTGCAATGAATACTACCAAATTATAAATCAAATTACACACCTAGGTAATACACCGGTCAAACTCTTGACACAGCTTTCATTTTTCGATTGAAACGACCCATGTTGGTAAAAAAAAACTGTATAGAACAATAATTAACGCATGCTTCCATACCATTATTATTAAGATCAAATCCAGCTGATGTGTCATTTATTCCGCGACGGATACTAGTCAGATAAACAATCAATTATCAATATGAGAGAAGTTCACTAAATTATATATTCATACTTTATATATAGATAAATACAAGTTTTTGTTAAATTGAATTCATGAAACATCAGGACATAGATATATCGATTAAACCATGGAGCTAAAAGTTCATGATTAAACGATGAATAACATTGAAAACATCTTTAAAAAATCCGTTTTCTGAATTATATTTTGGTTGCGATATAGGTATAGGCGACGAGCACCCCATAAATATGATAACAGCGTAAAACTCTAATCGCCTGACGGCCGGCCCATACTTAGCCGTACTTCACGGGGTCCTTTACTTCCTTGTTAGAGTTATTCAAAACCTAAACCTCAACCGGTTTTCTTTACGACTTTTATGACGTCTAGTCAGGTATACAGAAGTTGATCTATTTATAGAAAATAGAATATCTGTAGCGATGACTAAACTTTCAAAGGGGGAATATATGGTCATGTCACTATATGTAAATTTCTCTCAGTGTTCATGTTCATGTGAGATCGTTCAGTGGTACGTTAGACTCTATGCTAAATGATCAATTCTTCACAATCATTCTTACATACGTGTGCATGTATGCAGATGTGCAAACCTGTAACACTGAGGGAGGATTAACTCACATATGTGACAATTCATGGGCTCATCTTCGATACGGTCAAAGGAACCAGTCATCATAGTTATATGTCCTATATACGACCATTGTAGCATCAATTTGAACGCTAATCACCTGAATCTCATGGATACAGCTAATTTTCATTTCTAAATACATTGAAGCTTGGGACAAAGAAAAATAAGAAAAACAAATGTGATAGTGCATGCCGATTTTTTTTCTATAGCTTTCAGATATCGGGTAAATGGAATAAAGAACTAACTGAAAGTGAAAGTGTAGGGACATCTTCGTAGGGTGGAAATTACGAAATACACCAGTCACAGCAGATATTAAGGCTCGCTGGAGCTTCAATGAAACTAAAACTATATTAGTGCATAATTGAGTTATAAAATGAACGACTTTTCCACAGATCACAAATATACATTCCGATTCTGATATCGGACATATATTACTTCAAACGTCGTGATATGACTGAAATATAGTTGAAAGCGACATTAAATCATATTCACTCACTCACTCACTATATTACTTCATAATTATGCCGAAATATGTCATTTTTCTACAAATCTGGCCTGAATTCGGCTTGTCTTTTCAAGAATCAGCTGATAGTCACTTATGTTTGTCATTCTGTGGATGAATTTATCAATATACTCTCTAAAAAAACTTGAGTGAACTGTTCCATCCAAGTTTGAGTGAAATGTATCTTTTCACTGAAACTTGAGTACTCTTCTCTCAACTTGAGCTACTTTTCACTCAACTTGAGTTATTTTTCACTCAACTTGAGTTACTTTTCACCCAACTTGAGTTAAAACTACTCAAGTTCGCTCAACTTGAGTGGGATCAATTTTCACTCTTATGTCTGAGTGAACGTCACTCAAGTTGAGTGCATTTAACTCAAGTTGAGTGAAAAGTAACTGATGTTGAGTGAAAATCTCACTCAAGTATTGAGTGGGATCAATTACCACTCTTACTTGATTGAAATTTCACTTAACTTTTTGTTAGAGACTATCACGTGAACGTGACCAAATACGCTCGAGTGTTTTGATTAGGCCAAAAGAACAATTATATTTCCTTTATACGACCGTAGCAGCATAAATCTGGATTGCTAATTACCTGGATCTCATAGACATAACCGATATTCATTTCTAAATGCACTGAAGCCTGTGACATCGAAAAATATGAAACACAATTGTGATAGTGCATGCCGACTTTTGTTCTATCTCTCAGAAGTCGGGTGACACCCCCGCCAAAAAAAATGTGTGGAAAATCAACGAATTAGAGCTGATTAATTAAGAAAGCATTTTTAAATGGTGCAAACACAGTTTTCGTGGTGAGGCTATTTAATCAGTTTGTTTCAGTCAATATTAATTAATTAGGGGGTATCATTACATTTAGTACGCATATCTAATGACTACCCACTATGCGATCTGATTGGCTGAAACAGAGAAACTGGTATCCATAGCCATAAGAACAGACCTATTCACTTAGCATATTGTCATGGATCCGCCTGACGTTGGGCCAGTCACTGCGACATTCAGCAGCCGGCATGAGAGCATCAATATTTTTGTTACTTGTTATATAATAGCAAAAAAAAATCACCAACAGTCTAGAAGCCTTTCGATGCATAAATTCACTTGGCATGACAATATTCAGCTTGTGAAACATCAACTGCAATGGAAATTTCAACTTGCCGCCATTGAGAGCTGATCGGTGTTACCGAATGCCATTCAACGTGTGATATAGGGAGCCTTCTCTCCCCCCACTGATCATGTCTCCTTCCACCATGCTTTACCCAAAGTGATCCAGATCAACACCAGGAAGTACAGTTTTAATCCTCATATTTAACTGGAAATATCAGATTTCTCAGAAACGTTGAAAAATCACAGCTTATAAAATCCCCCAAAACCCGCTGTTAAATTCCCAAACAATGCACTTACAGACCAGGTAGTGATTAACTCAGGTCTGATGCCAGTCGTGTTAGTCTGTACATTTTGAGGCCGAAAACGATACCATGCCTACATTGGGGCGAGGAAAGTCCTTCCGTCCTATAAATAACGAATCAATGAGAAAGATCGCCTTAATTCAAAATGGCACATATAGAAGACCAATCGCTGAAGGGGAGACCGCTCACTACCACTGACTGTCATTATCTAACTTGATTGACCGTCATTCAGTCTAATCACTTTATCTCTCTCACTAAGTTTAATTAAGAAATAATGTTTTCATAGGCGTTTTAAATGGTTATTTTACGCACGGTTAGTGTGGGAAAGTTTATATTTTAAGGCAAGGGCGAAGCCCGCGTCCTAAAATTTATGAACTTTCCCACACTAACCGTGCGCAAAGTAACCATTTATCACGCCTATGAAAACATTATTTCTATTCTATTGCACCACGCAAATTGGTTGTCAACAAAGATTACAATGAAAGGCTGAAAACATATTCTCCCCTTTTTGTTAAAACAAAACTCGTCCTCTGATGTTGGGACGATGCTCCCGTCTCGGTTGGCATCGTGCCAATGTCAGTGGACGAGTTTATGTGGTCTCTCGAATGAGAAGTGATTTTGTCAGCTGAGTCAGCTGATGGGAAATCACGTGGATATATATATATGCCTATTTGTGTCGCTTTGTTAATCAATTTTTTCGATGGAAACAACAGTTAAACTTGAGAAGGAAATTTCATCTTGTATTTTTTTTTTTCATTCGATTGTAACTTGTATGAAAGCTGACGTCCCTTTCCTCATTCGACTTGTGAAATGGAATCGCCACACGTTCGGCGATGCTCTACACAGTTCTGTTCACAGGACGTAGACCCTGAATGCTACCAAGAACCATTCTCACGTGGCATCTATTTGCATGTAGGGTTGTTTGACGTCTAGCAAGCGAAGCTGAAGTTGATCTATTTATAGCAAATAGAATATCTATAGAGATGACTAAACTTTCAAAGGGGGAACATATGATTTGCTTAATGTAAATAGCCTGTCACTATATGTAAATTCCTCTCAGTGTACATGTTCATGTGAGATCGTTCAGTGGTACTTTAGATTCTATGCTAAATGATCAATTCTTCACAATCATTCTTACATACGCGTACATGTATCCAGATGTGCAAAACTGTAACACTGAGGGAGGATTAACCCACATATGAGACAATTCATGGGCTCATGGTCGATACGGGCAAAGGAACCAGTTATCATATTTGTATGTCCTATATACGACCATAGTAGCATCAATTTGAACGCTAATCACCTGAATCTCGTGGATACAACTGCTTTTCATCTCTAAATACATTGAAGCTTGGGACAAAGAAAAATAAGAAAAAGAAATGGGATAGTGCATGCCGATGTTTTTTTTCTATAGCTTTCAGATGTCGGGTAAATGGAATAAAGAACTAACTGAAACTGAAAGGGTAGGGACATCTTCGTAGAGGGAAATCACGTGAATCATCTTCATTTTATCAAGCGAATTTCTAAGTTTCCACTTCGAACTTCCCTTGATATATCTGGCTCTCTTCAATGTTCAAAGAACTTATAAATAGACACGAGACGTCACTGACCTCGAAAACATTTGAATTTCGAAATGGGTCGTAGAAGAGCGTTATTGATTGGCTGACCTATATAGTGGGCAAATACAAACACAATACCAGGCAGAATGACACTGCTAATTGAGGATGATGTCACTCTACTCACAATCGACGTGTACATTCTGATTGGTTCGTTTCTCGTTCGTCGGTGAAAATTTACACCTCGGATTTTCAACACTGAAATGGATCAGATAAATCAAGGCAGGTTCGAAGTGGGAACGTACAAATTGGCTGGATAAAATGAAGATGCGCGCGAATAGACTTGTTCTACAAATCGCAAATATACACCTTCCGATTCTGATAACGGACCTATATTACTTCATAATTATGCCGAAATATGTCATTAAATCTGGCCTGAATTCGGCCTGTCTTTTCAAGAATCAGCACATAATCACTTGTGTTTGTCATTCTGCGGATGAATTTGTCAATATATCACGTGAACGTGACCAAATACGCTCGAGTGTTGTTTTGATTTAGGTCAAAGAAACCATCATATTTCTCATATACGACCATACAGCATAAATCTGAATTGCTAATTACCTAAATCTCATAGAAATAAACTGATATTCATTTCTAAATGCATTGAAGCCTTGGACACAGAAAAATATGAAACACAATTGTGATAGTGCGTGCCCATTTGTATTCTATATCTCTCAGAAGTCGGGTGACACCC
>JAVTVY010025933.1:0-115128 GCA_036873755.1 Hanleya hanleyi
AATTCTCAGCTAGAAGACTTTTAAAGGAAATCCCTATCTCTCAACCTAGGAAAGGGAGATAACTCAACAGGCAAAATGGCCGCCAAAGCCAAAAACACCAGCGGACATCCTTAAGACAAAGATAAACAGAAAAAGCAAAGAAAACACTTGATGATAAATACAACAGCTTGGTGCGAGAATATAACCGAAAACAGGGCCTACGGAACAATCCCAACATGATCATCACAAACTTAACAGGAGAATCCTTAACCACAAACGAAGTAAGTGTCTTACAGTTTGGCCTGAAATACGGACTAGCCACAAGACCTAAGGAATCAGATGTAATTGTCTCAGTGGAATTGTTGTGGGAGAAACTACGAAATCATCACCTCATACCGTCTTCATTCATAAAAAGAGAACGCATCAGGACTTCCCTCAGATCTCTGGCTTATAATATCCTGGACTTCGACGATAAACGCCTTAATACGGACCACAAACACATCCAAACATTGAAGTCGCTGAAGGAGAGGTTCGCCATCCTCAAACCCGATAAAGGAAATGGAATTGTTCTTTTGTAAAGAGACGACTACTATACCAATATCGCTGCCTTGTTCGCTGACAGAAAGAAGTTTAAATTACTGCAGAGAGATCCTACCCTCACTCAGCTCAGAACCGTACAGACTTATTTAAGGACTCTACTGAAGAGAACTGAAATTGACGACGACACCTACAAAGCTATAAGACCACAAGCTGCTTACTCTGCGAGAGCCCATGGCCTCCCCAAAATTCACAAGGAATACTCGGATATTCCGAAGTTCCGCCCAGTTGTCGATACGACAGGAACTGTGTACTCCAAAATCGGAAAGTATTTATCCAAGATTCTTCAACCACTAGGAACTAACGAATACCGTCTTAAAGACTCTTTTGATGCCGTCAGCCGGATTAACAACATCCCCGTGAACTCTTTGAACAAGGGTACCGTTTTGTTTCATTTGATGTTGAATCATTATTTACCAATGTGCCACTTTCCAAAACAGTTAATATAATTTTAGACCGTGTCTACAATCTACAGTTGATATCCACTAATCTCAGAAAACGAACTCTAAAGAAATTAATACTGGACTCCTGTACCAAGACAGTAATTTCAGCTAATGGAACTTTTATCAACAAATTGACGGAGTTACCATGGGCACATCACTTGGTCCTGTGCTTGCGGACATATTCATGACTGAACTCGAAAAAGATGTGGTAAATAATCTGTTCGAAAACAATGTTATAAAATTTTACTATCGCTTTGTAGATGATACTCTGATTTTAGCTAAGCCCTCTGATTTTGCAACAATACAATCTGAACTGAATAAGTATGACAAGAACATCAAATTCACTTTTGATGATTTTACTGACAATAATGAAGTACACTTCTTGGATATTAACGTATTGCCTAATGGAACCAGTGTTTATAGGAAGACATCCCATACCGGCTTATTTACTAACTTTTCTAGTTTCCAACCTTGGGCAACCAACATTTCTTGGATAAGAGCTTTGGTTCAGCGGGCTCACAAGATTTGTAGCAACAAAACTCTAGTCAATTCTGAGCTGAAGATCATTAGAATGTTTCTGTCATGGAATGGTTACCCAGTAGCATTAGCAAAGAAACTTATTGATAGGTTCTCAATCAGTAAACCTAAACAAGCCAAGAATGACAGAACAACAGAAGAAACTAAAATATTTGTTAGGCTTCCCTATATATAGGAAGACAAGGTGAACAGCTAGTCAAGAAAACGATGTCCAAAGTCAATAGGTTGTTAAACGTTAAAGTTAAGATCATTGTTCTTTTCTACAACACTAAGACATCTTACTTCACTTCTATGAAGGATCGAATTGTTGAAGAATTTCAAAATATGGTTGTGTATAAATTCTCTTGTCCAGGTTGCTCTCAACAGTACATAGGTAAAACTGAAAGATATCTTATTACAAGAGCTACCGAGCATGCTGAAGACAATAACAGTGAGATTTTCAATCATATTCAAAACTGTGAGCACTTTGACCATATTATGAGATTGTTCAGCATGCCTAACTCAGACACCATTTTTGAACCTAGACTCCCTCTGATTATTTTTAACAACATGAAAGTTATAGATAAATCTCAACATTGGTCAGAATTATTATTTAAAGAGGCATTTGCAATTAAAAACAATAAACCCCAATTAAACCACGGACTGAAAGCTACAAAACAGTTAGCTTTGTTTGATTGATAATCTGACAAATGTATATTATATTGAACTGATCACCTCCCTATACAAACACTTGCCAACCTTAACTGAATCTTTGTTTATTATCACCACACACTGTTTAATCCCACATGATGTTAATCTCTTAAATCATGTATCAGATCTTTTATTGACCTTATCTGAATGTATTGCCACAACAACTGTTTTTACTGCACATAATTCACACTGATGCCATTTTTACATATATGTTTATTCGTCACTGATTATTTCAACACCTTACCTGTATATATATCATTTGGTTTCTCTGTCAAATTACTCCTGACGATGGTTTGAAGAAATAAACTGAAATATCGAGTCACAATGAACTGCTTGTCATTCTTCGGAGTGCTTACCCTGCTTTATTATGTAAGTTCATACTATGTAAGAGTAGCAGACTGAAATTGCATTCTAATAAATGTGAGTGAGCATTATTTTTGCAACTACTCTAGAATGTTGATACCTCGAACTGTTTGAGTGCGTGCCCGGGGAGGGAGAGGGGCATGCATGTACTCAACCAATACTAGATGGGACTCAAAGAACAACATTTTAAAAAGATAATCTCGTTGACAGACAACGTGAATGGCCACTTCTCTCACGAAAACCCTTGCTACAGACATTGGCATACATTCTTGTCTAATTCATACACCCTAACCCTCCAAACACACACACAGGGCAATATTTTGGTTTGCCATTTCTGTCCTTAGACAGTTGACAAACTCATAACTTAAGTTTTATTGTATGCGCATGTCTTTTGGTGTGTTGATTACTTCTGGATTGCTGGGTTGTTGACTTGTTTTTGTTAGGATACTTAGAATTGTGTTTGATCGTCGCTATATAGCTGAACGCGACATTAAACTCTCGGTCCCTCCTTGTGTGTTCTGTTGCATTTTGACGGAAAATTTTGACTATGAAGAACTTTTGTGTAGTGATATACAAAATGGCCCTACAAAATGGCCCAATCGGAACTCACCTCCTTCCTCTGTTTGCTACGGAACTTCTGCATCTCGAGATGTTTTATTTATTTTAGACGTAAACTGGTGCTTTCTTGTACATTTTGTCAGTGTATATTTCAGATTTGTTATATAATCCAAATGAATGTAAAATGTTGTTAGATTCGGGACTGCATCGACCTGCCCATTATTCCAAATTATCTATTATGCAAAACGGAATAGGTTCAGCCTTCGTTTTGAAGAACTTCATAAGTTTTATGCAAACGTCCCTTGTAGAACAGTTTTGAGTTTTCGAATGCAAAATGGTGCGTTCTTGTGCATTCTGAGAATAGGATTATCACATTTTCATCGAAAAGCCATCCGAGGTATACGCTAGATCTAGATCTAAACTTCATCATTCTTTTCTGCTGAGATCATTGCTCATCCCTTTCTGTTCTGCAGTTACCGTAATGATCTATATGTGAACTCCCGATGTTTGGTGGCCGGCGAGCATGATCAAATAAAGGTATTTTAGATGAGTTGCACATCTCTGAACACTGAAGTCCCATATACATGTACGTTCGAAGCATACGCTTGTACAAATAGTTCTGTAATTATCATAGCCTAATGTATATAGTGACATATATGTATGTTCAGAGATAATGTTGATCACTGCGCTCAGTGCCCGATACTACACCATCATGCTGTGATTTAAATCCCTAGATGTGTGATCATCGCAATTCATCACTCGGGTCAAAATCCTACTTCAACTCCTCCTGAACATCTTAATTACAACACATATAAGGGAAGTGGGAAGAGGTGTCGACATACTGGCAGAGCCACATTGATGAATTCACAGTGTAGTCTTCCGGTTAACCTGTTCTAATATCCATGACCCAATATATCATGAACGTCTTCATCACAGATCCTGTATTCAGTCCAATATTTGTATTTATACATGTGTACAGAAGGAAAGATGATGGGTTGATCCAGTTAAGTATGCTTTCGTTTCCGAAAGCAGTCACATGATTGTCAAATCGACTAATTTATTAACGACAAGTCACTGAATATGCCTAGGCGGTAACGATTGCAATCCGGATAGACACTGACTACACCTGACCTGACCTCACTACACTTATGTTCAGGCGAACCAGCAGAAAGCTGTTAAAGAGGCTCTCCATCTGGGAGTTAATGTGAGTAGCTTTAGGTGATCTGCATCAAACTTTCTGCGCTATCTACGGAACGACGAAAAATTAGGAGCTGATACTCCGTGACATGTTGTGACTGGTGACCTAGATGGGGTGAGAGATAAGGACCTAAGATTAATCCTGATGAAGGGACCTAAATATAGAGAGTCGAGAAATATAAATCTGAAGACCGAGCAGAAGATAGTCCTGTCTGCGTTGGAACAGTACGTTATTGATGGTCTAAGCGAGAACAAGTTGAACCTACAGTACTCAATGATTGGCTGGACCTCACCAAGAGCAAGGTCGTTGAAACAAACCGCCATATTGACAGAAATACCCTTCCCCAAGCAAAACAAGTACTGAGAAGCCCCAATTCGCAAGAAGTTCTAGCAAATCTCCAGAGTAAATTCGTCATAGTTCCAGCAGACAAAGCTCCAAATAATATAATATTCATATGTGGATGTTACTATTATCAGGTGCTGGTTGAAGAATTGAATGTAAACATATCGTAATCAAATACGTCTATTTACTCTCAAACTGCATTTACTCTGGAAGATTTATTTAACAATCACAAAACGTTTCTCAAGGAAAGAGGTACTTGTCTTCCAACCAAACATATACCAAAAGTATATTGGACTCCCAAAATGCATAAATCACCATATAAAGCTAGATTCATAGCTGGTTCTAGAAGCTGCACCACCAAGCTTCTTTCAACCCTGTTGACGAGGGCCCTTCAGGAAGTAAAAGCATTTTGGGAAAGGTATTGCGCCACTATTTCTAAAAACTCTGGCGTTGAATGTATGTGGATATTGAAAAACTCAAAATGTCTTACGAAAGAACTTCATGCTAAAGGTCACATACCGTATAGGCATGTATCCACATGGGATTTCTCGACTCTCTATACCAAAATCCCTCATCAGGACCTTATTGACCGTCTAAGTTCATTATTAGCATCTGTGTTCAAGAAAACTGATCGTAAATATATTAATGTCGGAAGCCATAAAGCATTCTTTAGCTCTACTACATACAAGATATATCATTCATGGGATGTTTCTTTGTTTATAGAGTCGCTTGAATTTCTCATTAAAAATATCTATGTGAAATTTGGCAACACAATATATCAACAGCATATAGGTATTCCAATGGATACTAATTGTGCACCTCTATTGGCTGACCTATATCTGTTCTCTTATAAATATAACTATATGCAGGCGCTTTCAAAAACCGATCCATTCAAAGCCCGTTCCTTCTCATTCACCAAACGCTATATAGACGATGTGGATAATCGCTATATAAATGACGCAGCGAAGGATATATATCCACCTTCACTGGATTTGAAGGAAACTACAGATAACCCTATAGGCACATCGTATTTGGACCTTTATCTCTATAAAAATGAAGCGGGCCTTCTCTCTCGTTGACTGTATGACAAAAGAGATGATTACAATTTCGACATCGTAAACTATCCCTTTCTGGACAGTAATATTCCAGTGGGACCTGCATATGGCGTGTACATACCACGCCTAGTAGCATTTGCTAGATCCTGTGTTAAATGTGACGAATTTAACCAACGTCACAAAACTTATAAAACAGGGCTACACCACCAAGCGCCTCCACTCAAAGTTTCTCAAATTTGGCGATACATATCGCATGCTAATAGCAACATACGAGCGTAGCGTGCAAGATCTATGGTATTACGTTTCGTATGAACCCATGTACTTCAAGATCCTCGCGGTACTCATATGAACAGTCATAATCAAAGCGTGAATGAGATACACCATTCTTTAGATGACGACTTTACAACGAATGGATTAAGAATACTGATCAGCGTTACGGATTTGATATTTTTGGAACATCATGATGTCTTGCCGGCATCATTGAAAACTGTTGGACCGCTTCTCTCTTGCAGGAAACAAGACTATGTTTATGTATACTATGATTGTCTTTGGATACTGTTATATGGAATATGGAATAGGTCTTTGGATTATGGACGCGGATATTCTCTAATGGAAGACGGCTGAATTATGAATGACGCACCAGACGCTTGTAATTTATAGTTTATCATACTCGGGGTCATTTTAAACCTAATTGCATAAACTCACGAGTAGAGACTCATGGATAAATTCAAGATGGCGGCCACGTTGGGTACCAGAAAAATGATGTTTTCGTCAATTTTCCTTCAAAATTTCTGCCTTTCCGCGATAAAAAGTGGGCAAAACCGTTTTTGAAAATTACGTCATCAAATCGGCCCTCATTTTCTGATAGAGCTTGTCCCAAGGGTATTGTGTGGCTTGAGCGGTAAAAAGAATAATTAGTGGATGGGGTCGAAATGGCCCCTCCTCAGGCCTGGACAGGTCCCAAAAAGCCCAGCCCAGATAGGGTTAAAAATTAACAAATCATAAATCGAAAATCAATATTCTCATTATTAACAGGAATTTCGTTCTTTTGGGATTACACTGTCGTATTATAGGACAGATTTGTGTGCTGAAAATTGGTTGAGTCCCGTGCGGGATTCGAGCCAGTGGCCACAATGTAAGGCAACTAATCGCCAGCTTTATATGTCGACGATCTAATCCACTCGGCCAACGCACCTCCCACAAAAATAGGAGGTAGCACACCGGTTGCCATGGAAACAAACATACATTACCCCTCTGTACACCGTAATGACACAGCTCCCATAGCTGAAAACATTTTCATTATTGGTCATGTACAGATATGACAAGAATAATAGAAATTTCGATGTGAGATATAACATCTCATAACGTTGCCAAGAAAAAATTCATCACGATATAAAGATCGAATGACTAGTTATAGAGATATAACCGGCTAATGTTCTTGTCTTCATTGTATTTATTAATGAATTGTATCAGACACTTTCCTGTCAAAGGCACACAAGGGACCTTCACAGATTTCAATGTTCCTACATGGATGTGTCTTTGACCATATTTCTTGCGGAACACAGAATGCAACACACTGACCAATTAACTAGTCGACTTATTATCTAGTCGAAACATACACATTAGTGCACAATTCTTATAGATTTTTACGATAATAGTAAACCTAGCAGCGATTTGATAGTGAATATGCTTGTTAGCTTGCGTAGTCAACCATGATCATGACCACTCTGGACCATTCGAATTAATTGCATGAAACAAAGGCTAACAATCATTCAGGGGCTAGAGTATCATGTGTTTTACATATCCAAGCTGTTCAAATGAACAATCACAATGAAAGTCTGACTGAGATACACACTCTGAACCCGACCTGGAAATTCATTCGGATAAAAAATAAAGGTCAGTGATTAGGATTTTATGTATAGAAAACTATCATGTTTTGTTTATATCATACAAAACCGTTATCCTCTTCTCTTTTGTGGGAAGCCTTCTTTGTCTAGTTATTATTTTTATTTCATGCACATTTGGAATTTGGGCTGTCACACAAAATAGGTTTTTCGATTATTAATCAGATATTTTTATGGATGACGGATGAATATTGACTGTCTGAAATGACGCTTGCTCTAAAACAACATACATTATGCAAAATACAATTTAGGTCAATGTAATTCACTACATGTGGCAAAGCGTTGCAAAAAAATGCAAATTTAGCACAACCGTTTGCTGATACATAAATTGCTATTACTGCGGAGATTTACAATTTTCCAATACTGCAAGCGTCCCCATCTTCAACCGAACCCCCTCCCCCCGCCTCACCCGACAGTCCCAAGTTGGCGATCTTTTAACCCTAAAGCGCAAAAGTTCGCTATAGACCTTTACAACAATAAGCAACGTAGAAGTCCAGATAAATTTATAATATTCTATATACTAGATTACGACACTGGGCGAGTATTCGTTTTGCAATTTGAAAGTTGAATTGACCCACACACAGGGCACTGACATAACCTGTATTGTTATAGTCGTACACTTGTACGACAGTCCATACAGATTCATTCACAAATATGATACCTCGGTTTTAACATTTGGGGCATTAGATGTATACATATAACTGCATGTGTATGCCGACCCATGTTACGTACTCTATGCTGGCCCATTCAATGGATTACTCATAACAAATCATATTACTTCTCTCACGGGAAATCAATTCCCCAGAACAATACATGAGTCACAGATGCGTATAAACTAGCAAAATTAACGCATACCATAAACTAGAATTTGTAGACAGTACATACCTACTGACCTACGTAACTCACACCTGTCCGTAATATTAAACGTTTCCGAATCATGCATACTTGGAGAATACCCATGTTGTATTTTAGTACCTTGGGGCATTGACGTTCGCAAATACTAAAATACGACGTGGTTATTCCCATTATAATTCCACTTCTTCGAACCAAAAGTGATCGTAAACCCTCAAGTAAAGTTTCCATCAAATGAAAGATCATTGCAAGCAGTGTTGAATTTTTTTTTACGATTTTATTACACAGAGTAAACGGCAAATAAAGCATGGTATTCTATGGTGGTCTGTTGCGATCATATCTAGGTCCAGTGACGCCACGTTGCCTTGATACATATATTTCAAACTTTGTATGCACTTTCCAATGCTTGATTCAAGCTTAAGGTGTGTATACTTTGAGTTTCAACACAGACTCACTGTTCCAATGTGCATGTTTCACCAAAATCGGGGAAATGGTAACACAAAAGTATCAAGTCAATTGAATCTTGAATTTAATTTCCCCGATTTTGGGGAAACATGCACATTGGAACAGTGAATCTGTGTTGAAACTCTGTGTTGAAATATATGTATTACGGCAGAGTGACGTCAGTGGACCTAGATATGATTGCAACAGACCACCATATAATACCATGCTTTATTTGCAGTTTACTCTTTATAATAAAATCGTAAAAAATTACAATAAATATTTTTCGATACTGTTCGCAATGGTCTTTCATTTGACAGAAATTTTAGTTGAGGGTTTACGATCACTTTAATAACATTTCTTAGAACTTGGTGCATATCAAACCACATTCGATATAACATAAAACATGCTCGCTCATGCTGTTGTAATACACGAGACTGCTTTAGAGACCAGGTGTTCGCCAAGTTTTTACGAAAGACGACCAAGAGCGATCGCGTACCACGTTGAAACAATTATCGGTCGTTAATGCAAATTTTACGGTCGCAAATAGTTTTAGCTGACTAGTCGGATACACGGATTAAATAGGATGGTATTAGATTATAGTACATACATATACATTCACAACGATATCTTAGTTGCGAAATCTGGTCATTAGATTTCTGTACACGTCTACTATGGTGACTATTCCCCTTCGATCTGTGAACAGTCTTGAAAAGAACTAGTTGAATGTGTATGATGAGATTATTTCTTCAAAAACTGGTACGTTGTCTGTAAAGAATATATAGTTGTTATTTTTTTATACTGGTGACTTTTCCAGCGCACACAGCTGATAATAGGAAATTTTCATTTGAAAATCAAGGTATTGTCCCACTGATGAAAATAGGAGAAGTCTTTGAACAATCAAAATAAATGTTTCCATCAGATGGTAGCTCATGCAAATACTGTCATAATGATAGCTTACATGTAAACATATAATGCAGCAAAACTCGGAAAATGTTGCTGATGCTGAACGTGGACTGGAGATGATGGACTAATTTCTCTGTGCGGCGAGTCAAAAAAATGAGCGATGTTGAGGCGGTTTCGCGGAGGTCAAAATACATTGTACTAGTTTGATATTTTTGTTCATGAAATGAATTAGAAATTGGTCATGACAGCCTAACCCGATTATCTTCTAAAATAGAGATTGCTATAAGATGTCATCGAGAGTTTTACAGGTGGTTACGAGAAACCATGACGAAAAGTGCTTGACGCCGATATGTTGTTCCGCCAATATGATGCGTTGTTATTTCGATGAATCTCCTGAGAATTAACGAATGAATCTATAGACAGTCACCACCCACAGCGAAATTCCGCGTCTATAAATTCAAGACGGTTTTTCTATGGAGATGACAATCCTGAAATCAACACGGTATCAAACGTAACCTAGCAGAACAGAAAACGTGAGACGAGCATTAAATATCTAATCTTTTGAAATCGAATGTTGTATAGTTACTCTCAACGTCATGGAATACCATAACCGCACAAAATATGAGAAGAAAAAGAATCCCATCTAACTTCATGTGGAAAATCATCGCCTAAACTTTAGTGAGCAATCCAGTATGAATAAATATTAGCTACAATCGTCTCCGTATTTTATAAGATATAGCCATGGCTACAGCTTATACGCCGATGGGGGAGCTCGTTCCTGCGCCATCTACATTTAATACACTCAAATCAATTAATGTATATAGCGTACAGAACAGTGGTAGGTTGCATCGATTAATATGGTGAGGATTTCAAGAAATTCAGAGAGATGCGCATCTTCGTTCGATCACTTGACCATATCAACACACCCTGCCATTGCTAGGAGAAAAAGGTGAACTTGTCTCGATATGAAGAGATACAGTTTCTCAGCCAACAGCGTAGTGTTTGCTTTTCCGCCGACCGGTATTGGATTTTACTGCTTGCTCGTTCAAGGACAGCTGAATTTATGGTAATATGTTGTCGTTAGTGTTAGCAACATACTTAACCTAACGATGTATGTTAATACATCGTTATCATGGGGAGATAACATAAGGCTCCTGGTCTGAAGATCCATGCCACGATTCTTGTAACCCGAGACGTATTCGTCCAATGCTCGGTTCACTGACTATTGATATTTACTTCGATCAGTGATTTCGTTCATGTGTCTGTCGATTTCCCTGAAACCTCAAAAGCGAATAGCATAATAAATTTGATTGACGTAGTACTAGGGACTAGCATCATAAACATTGCTCTATTCGTTGTCCACATCAAAGTTTGGAAACAAACTTAAATTTCCGTCACCAATCGTACTGGGAACAATCCTCATCGATTGGCATGATGACCACCAACGGACCATTGTCTTACTATGAAGCACTCAATAGCATGTGAGAGAAAGTGCTTGGATGACCAGAAAATAATCCTGAATAAAATATTGTGAAGTTGCAGACGACTGATCTGCGACATTCACGTCCACTGTAAAATAATTCAGATCTGTACCTAAAATGTGTCTAAAAATGTATTTAAATTATCTATGTGTGAAATATAAATGAAATGAAAAACGTGTCATGGCAGGCAAAGTGCGCATCTTATAAGAAAAAGCCAAAACGAATATCTCATTGTGCTTGTTTCATTTCACATATTTATTTACTCATGTATGTACATATACTATCAGTAGCACTGTACCTTAAATCTTAATTATCGGTGACATTATACAGAGGTGTTTCAGACGACTGTGATATGTGACATACATACGCAATGCCAATATGTTTCAAGGCTGTAACTATAATGTATCTAAAAATGTATTTAAATTAACTATGTGTAAAATATAAACGAAAGGAAAAACGTCATGGCAAGCAAAGTGCGCGTTATAAGAAGCGGCAACGAAATCTCATTGTACTTGTCTCATTGCACTTATATATTTACTCATCTATGTACATACACCATCCATGCTCTCCAGAAGGAGGAATAAATATGATAACAATAATAATAATAAGCATTAAGATATCGGCAATCTGTGTTGTACTTAATGACAGACAGACCGCTCGCCATTAAAACTGGAGTTGTTTTGAAAGAGTGAGCACCGGTTTGATGTGGCATACGGTAGCTTTAACATTGTATATTATCAATGAAATAATATTACTAAAAAGAAAATGTGTTTTTTTCAAATCGATGGAGAGAAAGTTGAATATTTCAGATCCCGCTTCTTACATGCAGCTGTCCGAAGTATCTTCACAGTTGAACCATAATTGGACCTAAAGTTTTGTTGTTGTTGTGGTTGTTGTTAAACTCTCGAATGTTCCAATGTTCTTCTCACATTCTGAAACGTGAGCTAAGGCAGGGAGATTATCACGGAAAAAATTGGCGTGGCATGGCTTCAGTTTTTCGGTCCGCACTTCATGAGTACGAGTCAGCATCTTTTATGATTGCGTATACTCCATTTAATTTGAATGGTTATGGGGAAAAGGGGACATATTTGTAGGTTTCAGTGGCGTTTTATTACAGTATTTTGATATACAAAATATCCAACGATCTCCCCACATTCTGAAAAGCAATCTGAAGAGGGCTTGGAGACTATCGGTAAAAAAGAGTATACTCCATTTAATTTGGATGGGTATCTAGGAAAAGGGGACAGAGATACGTATTTTGCAACCAGTATATTTACTGAGATCTATCTTGTTCTGAAATGCCGAGTTGGCAACAGCGCATTGGATACATTCTCGTACAGTGTTTGCTGAAAAGAGAGACAACTTAAACACGAAAAATTATAGACCAGTGAGAGAACTCCCGTCTCTTTCCAATTTTTTTTTAACCATTCACATAAATAGTTATCGACCGCCGAGTTTCAGCTTAAACATTCTTAGAAAATCGTCTTAGTTCTTCAGAAGACTTAGTTTTACATGGAACCAAATATGGATCCACGTGAAGCCAATTTAGTTGTGTTGTGTTGATTACTTCTGGGGTGCTGGGTTATTGACTTGTTTTTGTTAGAATACTTATAATTTTGTTTGATCGTCGGTAAACAGCCAAAATATTGCTGAACGCGACATTGAACCTTAATTCTCTCTCTCTCTTCTCCAATTTTGTTCTGCAAGGTACAAAGTTGGTTCTTTAGTTTGGTTCCAGCCGTGCATCAGACAAAGCAACAACTTTGGTTCTGAACCAGCATTTCTAAAATTCTAGGGCTGGTTGTTTCTGCCAGTATGTATTGCAACGCTTGTTGGATGATGCGCAGAGAGCACACCACACGAACTCATTACTACCAAGCTGGATGTTTATGAAGTAACACATGATCGATGGATGTACCTTAAGAAGTTCATATCTTGAGAACGAGAAACCACGAGTACGACTTTCAACTTGCACCAGTGACTGGTGTAAGGTGTACCAGTTGCATCCATTTTCGCGCCCGTGATTAACATCAGCTTTGTTAGTTCATAGTTTTAACATGAACAAGTACAATAAATTGCGGCTGCGCAGTTGAAATTTATACCAAGTTCACGTTCAGACAGATGAAATTCGTACACGCAAGCCTTTTGAAATACATATCAGACTTAGTTCAATCTAAGAGAATCTGCGTGGGATGAAGCTACCATGGATTTCCGCGCAGTTAAACTTTATACGAGCTCGATATCTCCGCAGTTGAAATTTATACCAAGTTCACGTTCGGACAGATGAAATTCATACACGCAAGCCTTTTGAAATTCATACACATCAGACTTAGTTCAATCCAGTAGAATCTGCGTGGAGTGAAGCTGCCATGGATTTCCACGCAGTTAAACTTGATGCCAAATTTGTTTACGGGCTCTATTTCCGCGCAGATAAAATTGATACTCAGTTTACGTTCGGACAGATACAATTCATACACATCGGACTTAGTTCGAGCGAAGCGAATCTGAGTGGAGTGAAACACGATTTCCGCGCAGTTAAAATTGATATCCGCCAATATATACTTACGGACAGTTGAAATTCCACGCATAAGACTCAGTTGAAGAAAGCATATCAAATGATTCCAAGTGAAGTGATAACGAATAAGGTAGGATAAGGTGATCTAATATTAACGATTCCATTCCAGCGAAGCGAATCTCCGGGCAGTGAAACATAATTTCCGCGCATTTGAATTTCGTTCTCTCTCGTTTCAAGCGACATATAGTCTACATAAAGAAAGGCGACATAAAGAAAAATCCATCAAATAATCCACGCGCAGTTGAAATTAAGCTCCGCGCAGTTCTGCGCAGTTCCGCGCAGTTTTTAGTACGACCGGCATACACACATTAAAACTTATGTAACAAACCGATTTCTCTCAAATAACACAATATGCATTTCTCCCTCACCCGACTAAAAGGATCTTCCAAAGTAGTCGCTCGATGAAAAGCATCTCTTATCTTAAAATCTATGCATTCGATCAGAATATGTTTCACCCGGAGATCTTCATGGTATGGAATACACCTTGGGACTGGCTCTTTTGTTTCATGCTGTTCCGTCATACCCTCCGCCACACATAACAAAAAAATCATATCGCCTCTATTTGTTGGTTCGGAGTGACGAACAAAACATTTTGGGGGTTAATGTTTGTTTTGGGCTATCGGCCATTTAGCGCTGGCTCGGAGAGTATGTCGGCCTCACTTTGAACACCTAATACGAGGTCGGTCAAGAAGATGGAGACTTTGATTAGGAAAGTATCTAAACCTACTCTATGACATCACAGCTCCAGCAATTTAGCAATGGCTCGGAGGACCTAACAGACCAACAGAGAGAGACTTTGTTATTTAGCCACTTTGGTCCATTTATCGATGAGAGCGGAGGACATGACGGTCCCAATTAAAATAAGAATGGACCAGGGAGATAGACCTGCTCCAGTGGTGGAACTGACGTCGCAAAACACGAATCGACATTGTGAGCGTGACGCTTTGCGACGACATATACCATCTTAGAACTTGCATCGCGCTATAACGGCTTGTAACGTGACGTCATAGGCAACTTGACACGTTATCTGACGTCATCCCATTCATATCCAGTTTTATCTTGTTCACTAGACCGAATTACAGGTGATCATTCTTTTTAGTTTGCATGAATAAATTAAATGATCCTACTGTCACTTTAAACTCTTTACCTCTATCTGGCCTGGGCGATTTGGGGTGTACCGCAGCCTGGGGTGGAGGCGAAAAGAGCCCCCTAACAAAATCCAAGATGGCCGCCATAATGACGTCACTGTAACGTCATTGTCTAAAAGAACATTTTTGGACCATTTTCTGTTCAGATGTTTTATTAGATTTTTTTATTTAATTTGTTTTCGCAAAAACTGCATGATAAATTAGTAAATAATAATCTGATAGGAAATAAAATAGATTTTACCCACTTTTCCATACAGAAAAGCATTAATTTTGAAGAAATATGACGAAAACATTACTTTTCTGGTGCCCCACGTGGCCGCCATTTTGAATTTGCCCAAGATCCTCTGCTCGGTGGCGGGGGGGTTATGCAAATAGGCTCATAATGACTCCAATATGATAATCTAAAAAGTCACGTCGTTCCGGAGATAGGAGCAAAAAACCAATAGCGGGGGCGGAAAGTGCACCCCCCCCCCCCCACCTTCAGCCCAGGTAGGGTTAAAATAGATAATTTTATTAGGAAGATATATTAGCCAGTCTAAAAGTGGCGAGCAAAGCATAATGGACAAACAAAGAGGGGCGATGTAATTTGGCTACTTTTATGCTCGGGACCATGTGGCACTGGCTCGAAGTGTGTGGCGGTGTGACGGAAACGGTGGCCCGATGCATCCAATGTCCGGGGGACACTCGCGTCTAGATGTAAGTGTCCCAAGACACTAAGATCTGGATTTAATTGTCCGTCGGGCATTCCGGTCTGGATTTGGATGTCCTAAGACACTGGCTTCCAGGAGACGGAAGTCCTAACCTGGAGCCCAGTGTCCGCCCCGATTACTATTTCCTATTTTCCATCCAGTTTACACGTGAACATGTTTACCAGAGAGTAGTATGGAAAGGGAGTTACGGCGTTATTGACCTACTTCCGACAGGTGGCGCCAACAGATCATTTCCGCCTGACCTTTGTGGAGTCACTTCCGGTTCCAGTCATGTGACATAAAATGACCTTTAACCCTGCGCATGATTTCCGCTATTGTGCGCATTTCCACTATTGTGCACTTCCGATCACGTGACCGGAACCGGGAGTGACCTTACAAAGGTCAGCCAAAAGTGACCTGTTGACGTCACCGGTTGTAAGTAGGTCAATAACGCCCTAACATCCCCCCGCCTCTCTCTGTCTCTCCCTCCTCCCCAGGAGGTGAGGACGAAAATGAATTAAAAAAACAAGATAACTTTAACAGAAAATCTTGCAATTTATGCTAAGAAATAGCGAGGTAAGACTGCATCACACCTAAGGGCTTTTCCTCGTGCTTGTGGGCCTCTTTGCTTTTCCAGTGGGAGCTTGTTCACTACAATGAAGAATACAACATATTGGCGAGCATAAGTTACAACAAGTAAACAGGAGAAATAACACGTTCTTCTGTTTTCACAAATGCAAGTCGCGATACGTAATTGTTCTATAAAGGTGTGGAAGCTGCCATTCAGTTGGGGTAATTAGGCCACTACTTGTATTCTTTTAACGGCATATTCCGTGGGTCTTCCAAAGACGGGGTCAAATTTGCATGTTTTCTATATATCTTGGACTATTTTATGCAAACAATTCCTTGTTTAACCCTACCAGGCCTGAGAGAGGGGCATTCGTCACCCCCCACCCCCCCCCTCCAAACTTTCAGCGCAATCTCCGGAACGACAAAAATTGAGAGCTCACACTCACACTATGTAGTTTATCATATTTGGGTCATTTGGAGCCTATTTGCATAACCTCGAGAGCAGAGGATCACGGGTAAAATCACGGGTAATTTATCATGCATGTTTTTTGGAAAAATTCCATGAATAAAATTATCGCAAAATTTGATAAAAAAATCGACCAAGAAAGGTATTTTTTTTTAAATGACGTCACTGTAACGTCATCAAAGTGACCATCTTGATTTTTTTTACATATTATTGTACAGGTTGATGGAAAGATATAGTGTGGTAAGTTTCAGTCACTTTACCTCTAGGGATAAGAAAAATAGTTAGGGGAGGGGCAAATTCGCCCCCCGCCGACCCAGGCCTGGACAGGTCCTAACCATCCCAGGTCAGATAAGGTTAACACAGAATTTCTTCAGATTTCTCGCATTCTTAATAACGGCGGAAACCTTTAAATCGCGAAGTAAAGCTAGCAACCGTAGTGTAAAGGTTACTTCGCGGTTTAAGGTTTACTCATTCATTTATTCATTCATTTATTCACCAAGATAAATTAATTGTACAATTTATAGTTGTAAAAGGCAGTTGGCGGGAATAAAACCCCAGAGGGCTTGTTCTATCCCTGTAGTAAACAATTAGATTATATATACGAATATAAGTTAAAGAAGCTGGTGAATATTGATATGAATGTAAGGGCTGAGAAAATTATATAAATAAAAACAAACACGTGTCCTCGGACAATCAGCAAACTCGACGGCTTAAAGATTTACTCTGCGGTTTAAACGGTGTAAACGTTTCCAAGAGTTTTGTTTGGTTTTCGTTGGAAAAAAAAATGATAAAGTCATTTATGACGACGTTACAAGAAATGACAAAAATATACGCCATTAGTTTGCGAACGCCTTAGGTTGAATTACCGGTAATGTATACATATTAACCATATATGAAGTATACAAAATACATCAATTGTGGGTCACAAGGACTCACTTCTCTCATTTCTATGTAAATGGGTTATACCAAAAAAGAAAAGTATCTCGCTCAAACAATCGAAGATAAAACTCATAATAAATATATTCACTTTCAATGATCAAAACAACGGAATTTTGTTGACATACTGCTACCTGATAATTCCTTTTGAGCAGCTCGACGTATGGAACGTTTCTCTTGCTGAATTTTCCCGGCTTCGTACTTGTCCATATTGTTGGCCAAATATCGCAGACTATCGGCAGGAGCTAAGGATGACATAGGTCTGATTGTGGATAGGTATATGTGGATGTCAGCTTTTATACAACCTCTTCAGGTATACAGAAAAAAAAATCTTTAAGAATTTAAGGAATATTCCCCGACTGTTACACCAGCGGAATATTCTAAGGAATATTCCTTACCATGTTAAGGAATTTCCTTAAAAACTGATAAAAACTTTCCATTCACCTGGGTGAAAAGGTTTTCACCTGGGTGGAAACGTTTTCACCGGGGTGAGAAGATGTTCACCTGGGTGAAAACAGGATTTCACCTGGGTTAAAACAGGATTCCACCAGGGTGATAACGTTTGCGCCCAGGTGAAAACCTTTTCACCCCGGTGAAACCTTTTCACCCCGTTGAAAACGTTTGCACCTTGGTGGAAACTGAGGAGGAGTGAAAGACCCCTTCCCCCTCCCCCCCCCCCGGCCCACCCAAACTGAAAAAAATATATATACAAAACTAAATTAATAGCATGTCGTATATGGGCCACCGTAAAGATGTATATTGAATTAAATACATAAAATTATTTTTTTCTAAAAAATATATATATATTTAACAAAGATGCGACGGTATAACTTTACAAGACGTACTAAAGCTGTACATGAGAAATGCAGAAAATCAAACATTTTCAACTGACCCCGACTAGGATCGAACCCACAATCTTACCATCTGCTGTACTGTCCAACGTCTATGCCTTTACCCACTGCACCACCGATTTGCTGGCCGAACCTCTGTTCAGAATTTCTAGTCTTTACTATTCCTTTAGCTTCATATATAGGTCAACCGGACTCTGTGGAATGCCGGACTCTGAGGACTTCCATAGCTGTGGAAGCGCCCATAGTCCGCCAGATGCCATGGTCCGGGCCCTATATATATGAGAAGGGACATTCCTGTCTAGATTTCAGTGACCCGGACACCAACGATACCAGGACCCTGGTTTCTACTGATAGGGGGACAACTGTTTCCGAGGGAGGACTTTAGTATCTGGATCTGGGTGCCGGGCACCGGGGCACCCAGATCCAGATACCATAGTCCCCGGACCCTCATATCTGGCGGACCACGGTTGCTTCCACAGGTTCCGCCTTACATAGATAAAATTGGGTCAGAGAGATGGACAATTCCATTATAAAGATATCTATGCCATTGTAAAATGCCGAGCAATAGATTTCTGGACCGAAAGAATCAACATGGAGGGGCAATGTGAATTGGCAGTTTGTCTAATTAGCGCTGACTCTGAAGGTTAAACACGTTAAGAAAGATAGATAGGATTCGAGGAACTTACGAACCACCAAAGATAGGCGGTGGAAATTGTCAGCTTGGTCCTTTCAGCTCTGGCTTGGATGATATGGCGCGCGCGCACTTTAAAGACATACAAATGGGTCACATACATTGTAGATACAAAATAGGCTTAAGATATCAGGCTATGATTAAAGATAATTTTCACAATAACATAACAAAATAATGCCTTGAATTATACGATCGCCATGCAATAGCATGATTTTCAGATGACCCCACATGTTCGCCCTTTTGAATCAAACCATCGTATTTTGAGCTGAAAACCATGCACATAGATTCAAAATAGACCTAAGTGTTAGGCTCTGATACAAGAAATTTGATGTTCTTTTATCAGCAGATTTTCCACAATGAGCTAAAAATAATGCCTATTATATGCGGAACCTGAAAGACTTCACAGTTGGGATGACCCACATGAGCGCTATTTTGTATATAATCACATATTAAACTGAAGACAAAGAGCTAATATATTCAAAATGGGCGTGAGGTGAAAGACTAAGATGTGAAACTCGAAAAGAAACGCTTTAACCTAAAATACTTCAAAGAATTTGATTATTATCATGGAAAAATACAAGGGACCTGGCTTTAGTCTGTTTATACGATAATGAATTTAAGCCAAATTCGCATGTTTAAAAAAAAGTGATTTATTGGAAAGGATAGTCTGTAAATCTTGTACGGCAATCACCATCCCAATCGTCGAGTAGAGAGGCGTTTGCTTTGGTCTTCATTACCAACAACTTCGTCCCCACACATGTTTATATGGAGTCTGGCGCTTGGTTATATTTTTTTCTGGAATCTACGAACTGATTTGCGTTACGGGTTCTAGCATTATGTGCGATCATGTTATGAATATTTCCTAGATCATACATGTAGCATCTCTGTTGTGGTAGGTTCAGCGAATGTGCTCCCGATTCCAGAACTTAATCCACTATGGCGGAGAAGTATGTGTGAGGGGAGGGGTATATTTATCGGAGGATAATCGGAATGCAACAATGTCAGAACTGAAATAGTTTATCTAAATATTGTTTGCTCATTTTCATCTGATTTTCCATAAACTTGGCCCATTCCATCGGGGGGAAATTCGTATTTTTTTTTGGTTATTGTTTTTCACTGATTTTGAGTCCCCAAATGCAAAAATTCAACTCATTTTCATAGCAATTCATTCATATATAACCTACTAATCATCAGTGTACCATATATATTTAATACATTTTGAGTAGCAGGAATTTTGTTAAAAGTAGATGCCAAAATGAGAAAATGTCCTGTATGTCGAATCACGTCATATTCATTAGAATTCCAGAATGCACATGATATTGGCATGTTGTGTGGTAAATATCATTTCGCTACGCCTAACGCCAAGGAAAATGTAAGGCTCAATCGCTCCCCCTCCATCACATATTTGAAATGATAAAAAATGTCCGACCACATATATTTGAGCTAGCCTGTACCTCTATTCTCCACCAATGTTACACTGGCAAACAAGCAGATATCGAAAGGACATGCAATAAGATAGCTAAAGTGATAGCCCGCAAAAATCCCCCAAGGGAGGGGAGGGTTTTGACTATTGACCCATGTACTATAAACAACCGCAAATTATTGTTATTCACCATATATTTATATGCTGTAATGAAATCGACATGAATTACCGTAAACAACTTCAAACAACCAACTACTGTAAACAAGCATAAAAGACACAGTTAACAACCGTAAACAAATCGCAAATTACCGTACGCAAACTGTACACAAATTATGGGAGGTTAACCGGGTTGAAATATACTCCGTCATTCCGTATTAATCCGTCGTCCATTAAATGAATTCCGCATGTCCTGATCCATATGCTGATCCGTGATGCATGAATATAGATACGATCAAACCTATATTGGGAAATTCACTATTTCGATGAAAATTAAGCATGAATATCAAGTTGTACTGGATATCTTTAGATCGTTGAAGTTTGACCTATACACAATACAACTGCTAAGCATAGCAGGATTTAATTTAGTGCCGTAACAACTGAATTATGTTATGGACAACATGCTGAGGGAAATAAGAAGCAAAATGTGGATAAAAACGGAAAATTGTGCCGAGGTATGGAGAGGGAATCTGAAATTTACATCGATTGTTTTAATCACTCTTCCTTTAAAAAACTTGATAACTTTCACTTAAATGTGCCACATCCTAATCTTACTGACTTTTTTGATTATGTTATAAGACACAGTGTTTCACGGCATAACATAAATTAGAGTGCACAGTATTGAATAGAATAGCACGTGCCTTTCAGTGGGAGTTATAATCCCTTGGTCATAGTGTATCCCAGCTGAAACTTGGTAATGTTATTATTAGCTTATCGTATGGTTTCATTTTAGCCTATTTGCGTAACCCCTAGAGCAGAGCATCAGGGGTACATTTAATAGGGCGAGTGTAACTGAAAATGACGTATTCTTCTTTTGCAACCGTCGGAAGACTGTTCTGTACACATCAAATTGCTCAGGCCAAACAGAGATAGTGCAACTGAGAAAGTAAACCAATAATAATGGGGAATGTACCAGTAAAAATGCCCGCCATTGAGTGAATTGGTATCAGAAGCCCGCTATTTACATGATAGCTCTTTCATTATAAAAGTTTCCATAAAGGAAGTTTGTAACCATTCGATCTTTATGCTACAAATGTTGACTAAACAAAAATAATGGGATATTATTAATAAGGAAATCACACGAAAGAAATCAACAATTACACAACTTTGATGGCCGTGAGTTTCACAGCCAACCATGCTAGTTATCTGGTTAAAGAAACCGCACAAGGTAGGGTCTGTCCTGTCGCAGTCTGGCGGAATGAATGAGCACTGTTTTAAAAGGCGAAATACATAAGAATAAGTCTTATAGTCCGTGGGTTGAGTAGGCCCACCTTGCACCCCCCCACCACTCTCCGAAACTATGATTCTGTAGTACTTTAGAATGTGCCGAAGAAGAAAATATATGTTAATACGCGAGAAATTGGGATGAACTGGGAGTTCAGAGAAGTTAAAAATTGCACCTAACGGCTTTATTTTGCGTTTACGGTAAGGGGGTGGGATTACTAAAATGATCATAACTTTTTTATTTGTAGTCCAATTGATTAAAATGGGGTATCGTTTTATTCAGCATAAACAGAGGAATCAGTCCAAAACAACAAACGTTGTAATATTTCAATATTATGACGTCAGTAGGGGGCCATCTCCAAATTTCACTATAAAAATGTCAAAATTGACTAACTACAAGCAATACTGATAACTAGTCATATTTCTGCAACATTATCTATGTAACCTGGTTTAATATGTTGTTTTTATTTGTATTTTGTGCTTCAATGCATTGAAATATTTCCAATGTTGTAAACTAGCACTAACATGGATAACTAACTTAGCAGTAATTTACTCATGCAATGAATAGTAGGTGTGGGGTTGCTAAAATGTTGTTAACTTTTTTACTTTTTGTCCAATTGATTGAAATGAGGTATCTGTTTATTCAACATGGGCCGGGTAATCAGGCCAATATAGTAAACTTTCTAATATTTACTTATTGTGACGTCACTAAGGGGTCATCTACAATTTTCAAATGAAATCGTATCAGTAACATGGATAACTAATTTAGCACTATATTACTTATGCAATGAATAGTATGAAATTAATTCAAGTGTGGCTTCCAGGTATGTTGTTATTATTTCGATTGAACTTATTATTCCACTGCACACGACTGGACTAATGTATCGTCCATTTTCAATATTCTGCGCGTCCGCAGTCTGGTCGTAGTATAGAAAGCAGGCATTTTGGAGGTGCGTGGGGGTATGTTTGGGGTAGAGATGGACCACTATTGGTCCGAATGTGTCGTGGAACGTGTCATTTTGCAGCTCTCGGGGTGCAGATCCCGATTTGAGGGCTGTTCACAGCATCCGTGACGTCATCGGCGACGTCATCAGTACGAGTAGTAGCGAAAGTGTGCATTTTGGAGAAGTGAAGG
This sequence comes from Hanleya hanleyi, assembly GCA_036873755.1. Classification (NCBI taxonomy): domain Eukaryota; kingdom Metazoa; phylum Mollusca; class Polyplacophora; order Lepidopleurida; family Hanleyidae; genus Hanleya; species Hanleya hanleyi. Next base: position 23,271 of record JAVTVY010025933.1, read on the forward strand.
AAGGTGTTTGGTGTAGAGATGGACCATCCTTGGTCCGAATGCGTCCTGTCGGGTATGCATTATACCACATCTTTGCTGTATTATACCATATCTGTCCTGCATTATACCAAATCTGTGCTGTATTATACCATATCTGTGCTGTATTATACCATATGTCCTGTATTTTACCATATATGTCCTGTGCTGTACAATATATGTTCTGTATTATACAATATTTGTCCTCTATTATACCATATCTGTCTTGCATTATATCATATCTTTGCTGTATTATACCATATCTGTTCTGCATTATATCAATCTGTGCTGTATTATACCATATCTGTCCGGAATTATACCATATCTGTGCTGTATTATAACATATCTGTCCTGTATTATATAATATCTGTCCTGTGTTATACCATATATGTCCTGTATTGTGCCATATATGCCCTGTATTATAACATATCTGTCCAGTATTATATCTTATCTGTGCTGTATTATAATCGGAGAGATGTCAATGTGAAGCACGCGTGGCTCCGATTGGAGGGGCTGGGTCGTGGAAATGACGTCATTCTGCACATGTGCAGTTGTGGAGTAGTAGTAAAAGGGAAGTTGCGGAAGTGTGCAATGGCACTATATCACATCGGGGTATATATTTCATCCAAGTATAGCGGATAGCGGCTGTCGTGAATAACAACAAGTTCAGCAATGTTTATACAGTTTATTATCCTCAATGTTACATCATACCCAGGCTGGGGGAGCCGCCCTGGATATGTTTAGTATGTTCACAGCAAAACAAATTGAAATATCAAACACCATGTTTTATTATTTAACGAACCGTCATATTAGGTACAAGTGTTTACTGAGCTCAAGTCAACGATCAGCATGTAGACGTAGAGAGTATATTCGGCATGTTATGCTATTCATCAGTGCAGGGGTGACGCATTCAGCCGAGAGGGTTGACCAGTTTAGCCACGAAGAACGTAACATTAGTGACCCGCTCTACTGTCCTCTTGGTGTTGGGACGTTGACGTTGTGCCCATGCCAAGGGATCCACGGTGTCCAGTTTCTCCAGCATCGTCTCTAGCGACGATAGGACCAAATCTAGTTACTGTTCCAATTTTCATAAACGTAGGTCTAGAGATATTTTCTTCATCCCTTCAGATTACCTTTAGATGCGTCTCTCTGTCTCAGAATGCGATGTACAGTTTCAAGCAAGAACATCACAATGGACAGGGTAATACCAAACGCTAACAGATAGAACGCGCTCTGCACAGTCAATAAATCTATCGCTGTTGCGTCTGTTTTACTTTCTGAACATTGTTTTTGATGCGGTACCCATTTGTTCAGCCAAAAATTCATCAGTCCATTCTCGTGAAATCTCAAAATTCTGAAAATATACAATGGAAATCACAATCGTGTTTAAAATGTGTCACAAAACATGGTCATCAAAAATACAAGTAGCGTAGTCTAGCGTAATTGGACACAAATACTTCCAATCTTATTCTATTAAGAATATTACTTAGTTTCATATAAAAGGTATTGCAGTTTGTGAGGTAAACATCTGCCTTCCTGGAATAAATGTTGAAATCCTATCTGATGTGTCGTCAATACTGTATCCTCTATCGTATTCGCACTTTGCTTCGCCTCTTTCCCTACATGGAAATAAAATACATAGGTTAAATGTGCGTACATGTACCTCTTCCTGCCATATTTCACTTAACAATCTCTCTGAATAGGCCAGGCATTTCCACATTGGATTCCCTGCTCTCTCTCCCACCCTGATGATAAATTTTGTATATCAACCTCAAGCGTCTTCGACGCACAAGACTGATCAAATGTACCCATAGTGGGTGGGAAAATATGATTATGGTATAAAGCGTCACTGCGTAACGTACATCCTATTCGGCTTAACCCTACCAAACCTAGAGTAACATGGATAAATTCATAATGGCGGCCAGGTGGGTTACCATAAAAGTAACAGTTTCGTCATTTTGCTTCAAAATTCATGCTTTTCTTCGAGGAAAAGTTCACAAATTATATTATTTCACGTCAGATCATTATTGACTAATTTATCATTCACTTTTTGTGAAGAAAACCCAGAAATACAAAGTTAAAAAAATGTGACCAAAAAAGGCTTTTTTGAAAATGACGTCACGGTGATGTCATCATATCGGCCATCTTGGATTTTTTAGAACCATTCTGGTAGAGCTTGACGGGGTAAGCAATACACTTTGACCGCTTTCGCATTGTCATTAACGTGTTAGTGAAGCGAATGTTGTTGTTTTACAGAGTATTTTGGAAACTGCCGAACAGCGTAAGCCTGAAGATAATGACAGTGCAAATACATGTAGTTCCTGAATTTGAGTAACTGTTAAAAACTAGTAGTGCAAACTGTCACAACAAAGAGGAAAAATTATCATTAAGCTTTATATCATGTTCGGTCCATCTAAATTTTGCACAGTATGGAATATTTTTACCCTACACATATTGGTAAAGGTGATTAATTTCTAATCATCAAGTTGGCAAAAGTTGCCTCCTTAATTAATTGTTGTGAATCAGTAAGCACAGAATTGTTTTGGAAACTGTTTAAGCTTCAACTTTAAGGTTAAAAATAAACCCCATATTAGTATGGTTACATGTACATTTCTAATTATGTATTTTGAAGGAGATTATTCCATATTGTGCATCAGTATGATGGACCAAAAATGATACAGTTTATTGGTGATTTTTCCCCAATGGTTGTATTTCATGATTGAACCATTATTATTTACACAGACCCAGGAACACTGTCTCACATTACGAGGGAATGGGATTTGCGGCAATGTATCAGAGCCATTTTTTTTTCTCAGAGCTGTGAAATTCCTTACAGTATCTACATGTTATTTGTGCATTTTTATTCTGAAATTTCGAGGCATATCTATTCAGAATCAAAGAAATCTCGCATGCCATTTTCAAAGCACACTGTCGTTGATCTTGCGATGTTGTAACATTGGGACTGGCCGTCCTAATCTAACATGTGAATTTGGTGAATTTGACCCACACTTTGGTTGGATTTTCATGAAATTTCAGGATAAAAATACACAAATAATGTTCAGATGGAGTAGGAAATTTCACTGCTCTGAGAAAAATTGGCCCCGATATATTGCTGAAAATTCCGTTCCCTCGTAATGACTGTAATTGCACTGCAGATGCATTTGCATTATCTTAAGCTATGTGCTTTCAGTATTTTTCAAAATACTCTGTATCAACAACAACAACTACTACAACAACAACACCACTCATACCACTAACACCTTAAGATATATGTGGTTTTCAAATCAACACTCGCAACGGAACCGTGTTGATACAATATTCCATCGCTTGAAGAATATCCTGCACTCGTTCGATACTTCATACTAGAAACGACTGAACGCGGAATTTCCTCAATGCAAATGAAATGTTGAAGTCGTTTTCTAGAGTATAATGTATCTTAGTCACGCTTTGATTGTGACTTTATTGCACACTAATGAGATGTAAAACACAAGGGGCTCATACGCCAAACCCAGACGGAATTGACTAACTTAGCACCAGATATCGTGTACGCTAGGATCGTATTTTGTACATTTAGTGTTATGTATAAGGGTTGCAGTGAATTATGAATAGGATAATTGGTTGGATCTATACATGCGGCTATACATTGTGTACATGCAACATAATTATACAACCAATCACAATGGAGAGAGAGAGAAACGTTTAACGTCGTGTTCAGCAATATTTCAGCTATATAACGACGATCAAACAAAGTTCTAAGTATCTCAACTAAAACTAGTCAACAACCCAGCTATCCAGAAATAATCAACACAACACACCAAATCCTGTACATACATTAAAACTTATGCAACAAATCGATTTCTCTAAAATAACCTAAAATACAGTCTTCTTTCATCCGACTAAAAGATCCTCTAAAGTAACTGCTTGATAAAAAGATTCACTTACAACCTTAAAATTTATACAGTCGATAAGAATATGTTTCATTGTGAGATCTTTGTGGCATGGAATACACCTTGGGGCTGGTTCTTTTTTAGTAAATGTTCGTGAATTCATCGGGTATGGCCGATTTTACATCGTCTGAACAAGACTCGATCGAAACGTTTCTGGCTACTCAGATGAATATATTCCTACAATTTATTTTTAACTGATGCAGTTTGTTACTATTCACAGCATCCCACACAGATTGAAACAGCTTTCTCACATACGCACAGATAGATGTCTGAAAGCGCTATAACTGATGCGGTTTGTTACCATTCACAGCATCCCATAAAGATTGAAACAGCTTTCTTACATACGCCCAGATAGAGGGTCGGAAAGCGCTATATGGGATTCCAACAGGATCAACCACATTATCTAGAGATGCCTTAGCCATTTCATCAGCTTCAGTATTTCCTTTGATGCCATCGTGGCTAGGCAACCAACAAAGCACTACATCAGTCTGTAGAATGTTCAAATGGTGGGATGAGTTGACGTTCCATTCTCTCAATCACAATGGAAACGCGATAGATATATGTTTCTTTTATATTTCCAGGAAACGATTTGGAAATGGATTCCATTAAATGAACACTGGTGTGTGATGCGTATTTGAGAATGAGGACATAAGCTAGCTCGGCTCCATTCAATGTTTAGTGAGTCTCTGCTCAAACCTAGGGGCAGATGGGCAGTTTGAATACGGTCACTTTCTAAATGACAAAAATATCTTCCTATGTATTCAGCTGTAGGGGCTGTGTCATTACGACCATCAGAGGGGTATTGTACGCTCGCTTTCAAGACTACCGGTCTGCTACCTCTTATTTTTACGAGTGGCCCGTTGACCGATTGGTTTAGATCACCGACATATAGTGCTGGCGATTAGATGCCTTACTCTGGGGGCCGCTGGTTCGAATCCCTCTCCGGACTCGACCAGTTTTCTGCACTAGAATCTGTACTATACTAAGATAGTGCAATCCCAAAATAACGACAATACTGTTAGTTTGAATAATGTTATTCGATTATGGTATCGGAATTATTGATGGAAAGTGGCTGCCTACTGCCATAAAGCTGTTCGCGTCTGGGCTCCAGACTCTTTTGCTCTGTCGATTTCAATGTGCTCCTGTGCCGATTTTTTTTACTGTTATGCGTCCTCGTTATTCCAATTTTCGCTTACATTCGATTCAATGGTTCGATAGTTCTAGCATCTTTCAACTCATCTCGATTGTTTTAGATGGATGATATAGCTGCATGATAAATTAGTAAATATTAACGTGATATGAAATAAAATATTTTTTGCACACTTTTCATCGCGGAAAGGCAGAAATTTTGAAGAAATATGACGAAAACAACACTTTTCTGGTACGCCACATGGGTGCCATCTTGAATTTACCCATGATCCTCTGCTACGGGTTATGCAAATAGGCTCAAAATGACCCCAATATAATAAACTATAAAGTCCGGTAGTTTCGGCTCTCCATTTGTTGTCGTTCCGGAAATAGCGCTAAAAGTTTAGAGGGGAGGGGCATTTCGCCCCCTCCCCCCCAGGCCAGGTAGGGTTAAGAGTGATCGCGTGTCCGATTCCCTATGACGACTAATTAGCTTTTTTTATCAAACAATATCCCATATATACTGATATGCTGTACGGGCGGGGGGGGGGGGACATTAAACTTCATTAAAAATGGACTTCTCTTCTCTAAAAGAAGAAAAGTCAGTCAACCGAAATATCCCATATACCAGATATCACCAAATGGTGATTCCGTCTACAATTTGGTTAAATCAAATGGTTTCGTATGGTCAAGTCGTAACTGCCAGTTTTCAGATCGAGACTTACTGTTGTGAAAATATCTCCGTGTATATCGAATCCTTTGAAAACACCATACTCGAGGTTGACACATGCAGAGGTTCATTGATGTATCCAATGTCACAGTTGTTGGCAACAGTTGGGGTCATGTGAAGAGAGTCAGCCAAATAAACGTATCCACCGTTTTGCATTTTGTTCTGATGCACCGAATCAAAATTACTAAGTACATCTGGATCATTTGTTGAGAACTCCATCGTTCCGCTCCAAATCTGTTTGTAAAGTGGAAGGCTAGCATTCTGAAAGGACAAACAACTTCAGGATTTTAGTTCAAAATCTTGTACAAGAAAGAAGAGCTAAAATATTGCATCAGGACACAATGCCATGCAAAATGATCAAAGATGGAACAGAAGATTCCTTTATATTGTCATTGAACGGAACATTAAATACAAGAAGTTGAATCGATTGTGTCTGTGGTCCCAACAAAATTTGATCGACTGGATTTCTCTTTCGGTATCCTTCATATGCCAATATTAAATACACTTAATGTGGCCAATCAAATCGTTGAAAATCGAAAGTCAACCCCTGTTATACAAGCACGTGTATGAGAGCCCATTCACATGTCCACGTCTTAAGTGTAATATCCACTGTGAACCGTAATCCACTACATAATTCACAGATCAAGCATAAAGAGGTTGGATCACAAGTACCAGTGGTACTTATTAACATCAAGAAAATATTAATTTTGAGAGGCGAGGGAATTGTTTCGTGATATTTCTGTATGCCTGTCTGTCTGTCTGTCTGTCTGTCTGACTCAATGGTATTTTCAATCGCGGCTTTAAGAAGACAACATGGGGAGCAGATTACTTTAGGTCAAATAGATTTTCGAAGAAGAGGATTTTCAGTCCCCGAATGACCTGTTCTCATTTGTATGAATGTGTGAACGGATTTCTGATGTTAACTGTTTCACCTGTCCTCGCAGTTCCCGATCTGACGTATCTACACGTATTTCAGCTTAAGTCGGTTCTGTGGCCTGTGGTTACTTCATGGTTGACGATGAACGGCTGCTATAAACGCGCGGCTGATATACCTGGGTTACGTCTTGGGGTCCTTCGTCTACTGGTGAGAATGTGAGATGCCGAGAGGGCCTTTCCTGTGGAGTCATACTGTTGCTTTTTAGTTGTCAAACGACGTCAAGGTTCCGCGCCTATTAAATATCTGACCAATACTTAAACAAGCTTAATGACTCGGCAATTCTGTGAAGCCTTTTCAAAATAGTGATACTTTACACCTTCCATCTTCGTGATGAACTTACCTTCGAAAATACGCCTGTGAATGTTGCCGCAAGGAATCCCCATTGGTATTCTCGTTGATCAACGAGCTCCTTTAATGAGCTAAATGGCACCCGCCGTTGAGTTACTCCAAGACCAGGAATCAGATGCGCAACATAGATCACAGCAAATATCAGACAAAATAAGCACCAAGAGGCGAACACAGTCCTCGCTGACACTGGTCCGTCTCTACCAATATTCTGCGAATGTCCCGAGTATCCTGACACAGGAAAAGAACCAGAGAAACATCACCAATATTCGATTAATTAATTTCTTAAAATAATAGATTTGCACTAAATCATCTAGTGGGTAACAAATATCAACTGATATCTATTGTAACGTCCGTCAAAGCCATCTCCCAGGCCGTGAAGCACGACAGCATCATTCGTACAACTTTGTCATAGGAGACGTTCCTTCGAACGACACTTCAATTCCGTTAAGCTATTAAATCTATGGTTTCACCTACATGTAATTTTATAAGAGGCCACTCTGGCTATTCGAAAACTTAATTTTCCTGTAAATACCTTGTTACAAAATTGTATTTTACCGGGCTATACATTCGATCAATATTAGGCTAACAAAGGAAAATTCACTTGTACTGAATTGGGACCGTTGTATACAAAAACAAATAGTCAGGGATAAAAACCGTAGGCAAGCAATCAGCAATGTGTAAAACTGTTATAGTGCTGACCTTGTTTTAACATGTTCCCGAATAGTTTCCAGAAGTTGAGGACTGCAAGATGTCCGAATGTTTGGGAAGTCACCGATGAAAACTTCATATAAACATTCCTCTGGTAATAGATCTCTAGCATGCTGAGCAGAAAGGAAACGGCCAGCAGGCAGATTATCATCAGAACCAAAACAAGCCAATCAAATATATCCATTGCCACACGCCATCTTAGTTCTCTGTCAGTGGGTTTCTTGTAATACGCCCTGACTCGCGACATCAGTACTGGATAGGAAAAGTCCATAACGTTTGTCCGATCCAATAATGCCACGTAAGGAACGCCGATAACATCAATATCCTGCCATGATAAATTACATCGTTTCATAGTAAAACAAACACAAAAATAATCTCACATTTAGATTATCAGTAATTTGGTTTCACGAATTTTGTCTTGTGAAACTATATATTATCCCGATGCTAACTAAAGCTAGCATGGAGTATACAACAACAACAACAACACGGATGATTTAAAAGTCTATAAATAAGTTGTGATAGTATGAAAATATTATCTACCAGGTGCATTGAGCATTCAGATTTGAAATCATTATGTTTGTATACGAAAATGAATAAAAGGACTATAAACATTGGGGATCAGGCTTCGCCGAGGCTCCAAGGATTTATCAATTAAATGCAAAATATTCGGTAGAAATTCTTCAAACGGGTAAATACCCGACATCTGGAAGGCACATAGCATTATCAGTGTAAGTTTCAGCGTTATATGGATCGGGCCAGAAATGATTGACTTGCGGGATAATGCTTTATAACTCATCGAAACAGGTGAAATAAAGCATGACAGTGCACGTCTACAAGGTGCTAAGCATATTCCATACAAGTTTAAAATATTTAGACATCAATCTAATATTGGCGTATTAACCAGTCATGGTAATTAACGTTTGTATCAGTCACATTATACAAAATAAGGAGTGGGCAATTCTGTACGTGGGTAATTAACATATTGATCAATCACATCTTGTAAAATAAGAAGTAGGTTATTCATAACGTGGACAACTGGCATTTTGATCAATCACACTGTATAAAATAAGGAATAGGCGATTCTTTACGTGGATAATTAACATATTTATCAATCACTCTATATAAAATAAACAGTAGGTGGTTCTTTACGTCGGTAATTAACATATCGATCAATCACACTATATAAAATGAGGAGTAGGTAATTGTTTACGTGGGTAATACATATACTGATCAATCATAAATAAAAAATAAAATAAGAGTTAGGTGAGTATTTACGTGGATAATTACCTTCCTGTATGTTAAACTAACATTTAATCAATCACACTATATAAAATAAGGAGTAGGTGATTCATTACGTGGACAACTAACATTTAATCAATCGTACTATATAAAATAAGGAGTAGGTAATTGTTTACGTGGGTGATACACATACTGATCAACCACACAAAATAAACTAATAAGTAGATAATTATTTACGTGGATAATTACACTATTAATCAATCAATCACACTGTGTAAAATAAGGAGTATGTGATTCTTTACGTGGTTAATTAACATTTTTACCAATCATACCTTATAAAATATGGAGTAGGTGATTCATTACGTGGACAACTAACATTTAATCAGTCACACTATATAAAATAAGGAGTAGGCGATTCATTACGTGGACAACTAACATTTAATCAATCACACTATATAAAATAAGGAGTAGGTGATTCATCACGTGGACAACTAACATTTAATCAATCACCCTATAAAATAAGGAGTAGGTAATTCTTTACGTGGACAATTAACATTTTGTTCAATCACACTATATAAAATAAGGAGTGGGTTATTCTTTACATGGATAATCAACATATTGATCAATAACACCGTATAAAATATGGAGTAGCTAAATCTTTACATAGATAATTAACATATTGATCGATCACACTGTACAAAATATGGAGTCGGTAATTCTTTACGTGGATAATTATCATGTTGATCGATCACACTATATACAACAAGAAATAGGTGATCCTTTGCGTGGGTAATTAGCATATTGATCAATAACATAATATCAAATAAGGGGTATGCAATTCTTTAAGATGGGAATTAACATATTGATCAATCGAACTGTATAAAATAAGGAGTAGGTAATTCTTCATGTGGATAATTAACATACTGATCAATCACACTATATAAAATAAGGAGTAGGTGATTCTTAACGTATATAATCACCATATTGATCAATCACACTATAAAATAAGGAGTGGGTGATTTTTTACGTGGGTAATTAGCATATTGATCAATAACACTATCAAATAAGGAGTATGCAATTCTTTAAGATGGTAATTAACATATTGATCAATCGAACTGTATAAAATAAGGAGTAGGTAATTCTTCATGTGGATAATTAACATACTGATCAATCACACTATATAAAATAAGGAGTAGGTGATTCTTAACGTAGATAATCACCATATTGATCAATCACACTATAAAATAAGGAGTGGGTGATTTTTTACTTGGGTAATTAACATGTAGATCAGTGACACTATATCAAATAACGAGTAGGCATGTATTTACGTGGGTAATTAACATATTGACCAGTCCAGTCCAGCTCCCATTCACCAACTCTCCCCAGTCGCCATGAGGATCTTCTACCAGTTCATACCTAAAATGACAAAAGGTTTGGAGGTGTATGGATATTTTCAAAAATTTATTTAACCCTTTCGGTCCTAAGTGCACTTCTGATATTTGAAAAAAAAAATCCTCTTGCCTGGGTATTGTCTACACACTATATATAACAGCTGAAAAATCAAATTAAAAAAAAATCAATTAGGGGGGATTTTCTGGGGGTGGGACCCGACAGTCCCGACAGGAATATTTTTTGCAAATCCTGTTGGCAAATGACCCATCATTAGCATGCACATTGGCCTATATCAATACACTGGAGCAGCACAGCACCTGAAAAAGAACAAACCAGTGCTATATGAGTGTGTATATAAAGCAGCAGAATGTTTGTTAAATGGTTAGAATTACAACACATATAAGGGAAGTGGGAAGAGGTGCCCACTGTGTTATATTACAGACAGAGTGCATTGGATCATATACAATATACAATAGTAATAACAGCTTCAAATCACCTGTCGGGACTTACAAGTCCCACTTACAAGGCTCAAGTATACCTGACGGGACTTAGAAGTTCCAAGTCAAAAGGATGGCCATTGCCATAGTATTTACCCAAATAGGACCTTATTCATGCATTCCACATGTTCTTTGTGTTATAAACATTCATCAAAAAAATATGCAGCCCACAGTTACAATTTCTTACCTTTTAAATGATGATATTAGTTGCCACTTCAGCAAGGAGATCTGTTCACATGGAGGCCGCCATATTGGATGGTGACGTCATAGCTTTCTGTGGTCTGTTAGATGTGTAGTCCGTCCCAAAATAATGTGAATGTCATTGATGAGGGACTTGTAAGTCCCAACAGGAAAATTAAGCTTAACTTAATTTTTTGTTATAATAAATTGGGGGTGGGACTCAGGAGTCCCATCAGGACAGAAAGGGGCCCGCCTCGGAAAAATATGGCGAGAGAAACCAAATCTCATCTATGATAAAGCTGAAATATTGCTGAGTGCTACGTTAAGTCTAATTCCCTCTCTCTAATCTATAATATAAAAATATATTACAGGAACCCCACACACCCTCGCACCCTCGCATCGGAATCTTCTACCACATCCTTCCAGCTGTCCGAAAGATCACACAGCTGCCGTGTATTGCGCAGGAAATATAATGCCGAAAAAAAAACAATTTGTCTGGAATTAAAACAGGGGACATAACGACATAACCCGTTTTGCAAGTCCTGAAGATCATTTCTCTTGTAAATGCTACAGACAACTGAAAGATTTACACTGGTGGCAATGTTAACTTAATTGCATCTCGTTGATTCCATCATTAAGTCTAAACTCCCATATATCGGCAAAATCTAGTGCTACAACCTGACAAACTTCTTGGCGGGGGTAGCCAGTCTCGACTTTGAGTTATGTACGCTCCTACATACTGCTTTGAGTTGTTTTGAGAAAACGGTGCAGACACCCAAATAGTCCCTCTGATCAGCACTAATTAGATTCGGAGTTAAAACCAAACTCATATCTAAACCGAACACATGTCATACTCCAAACATCTACCACTGGTCGTCAATTATTCGTCGCAACAGAGACAGCAAAAAAAAAATCAATTCTCTTGCAGAGGCTGCCTGAAGGGGTCAACGGATCGGGATAATTTTGTTTGGTGGTCTGATTCCTCGACTTCACCTATTTCGTACTGTATTAATGTTTATTAATACAAACTCTTCTCATTACTCATACGGGAATCCTCCATCAACAAGGGATGATCTAACGATGATCCGATGAAGGGAAAGTCATATGCGCGTGGAATCCGGCATTTGTTAGGAAATACTCCTCCACAAAGAAAATAATAGTATCATAGCAGTTTTCGTTCACGTCCAATAAATCATACTAGTACACACTTTCTATATATATCCCGGTTGCTTGGAAGACAAAAGAGGTCAACATTGCCATGTGATCCCGTCGTGGATTTATACGTATTTACATGCACTTCATATTTGTGACGAGTCCAGTGAATGGTTAAATCAAATCATTTCATTTCTATATAAGTTTGCTCTACAAAGAGATCAATATAAAATTCGTCATTCTTGGATACTTGTAATGTCTCTCTTAGTTAGACAATAGGTATACAGCTTGATGTCTTCCTTCATTCTTGGATACTTGTAATGTCTCTCTTAGTTAGACAATAGGTATAAAGCTTGATGTCTTCCTTCATTCTTGGATACTTGTAATGTCTCTCTTAGTTAGACAATAGGTATAAATCTTGATGTCTTCCTTCATTCTTGGATACTTGTAATGTCGCTCTTATTTGGACAATAGATATAAAGCATGATGTCTTTCTTGTATCAAGAAACTGAATGCCGGATCTGACGCATATATATTACTCACCTGAAGTTCAGTCGACTTGCCATTTCGTCTAAGATATCGATTGTTTGGCCACTGAAGATGGTCTTACCATCATCTTTAGTATTCGTAATAAATGGAATCCACTGTAAACGAGGACAGATGAAAATTCACGACATATGTTCTTAGCAATTGCAGTCAAATATGCATTGATACTACATTTTGGACAATCCGCTGTCCATACCCGGAGTCGGCGGCAAAAGTCACCCAGTTTTTTCCCCTCATTTGCAGTGACAAAAGCAGTTAATGATAGAGCCTAAACAACACCCACGCTGTTCTTTCGCAGTTACGACGTGCAAAATTATCAGACATCAAAGATTATGACATTAAATGGCAATAAACTTCAAATTCGGACAAAATCGGAACCTCAATACATGAGTGCAGCGTTGCGTTGAACAAGTTACTTATTAATAAACAATTTTGAAGGGAAGCCACGCCGATTTTCGCACCAATTTCAGGATCACCCTTAAATGGCTCAACACCATGGATTACTCATGTCACGTTTGAATATCATGACACAACACGAACACAGAATGTCGATTACATAGGTGGCAACCATTATGTGAATTGTTGAATTTGTCGGCGTATTGGGGTTGAAATAATGGAACACGTACAACAAGAAACAACAACGGGACGTCGTATGCTAACGAGGAATAGAAAGTAATTCCGCGGTACGCTTGTCACCAATGCTTAATAAAGGCGTAGTAGACTGTATATCTGGAAGACAAAGTCAATTCACTACTTCGGTATGCACCTATTCCTTCGGTTTTAAGATCAACCGTGCCAACATAAGCCAACTGATTTAGTTGTAAAGCCGAAACTGGGACACTAGAACATGACAGATAATTGAGGTTGAAATCACCATTCAAACCAAATAGTGACCAATCGAGCAAGTTATCCATGAAAATTTCTTCGCAAGGGCTCAATGACTAATTAGTATTGTCTGGTGTGAAGTAACGTAGTTTATGTATACTTTTATCCTCAGGAAAGTAAACCTTTGAAGAAACGAAAAGAAAACTTTTTTGAAGCCCCAATATGGCCGACATTTAAATTGGGCGATCCTCTACTCTTGGGTTATGAAGGTGAAAAGTGGCCGGTGTATGATGAGCTACAATCTCACCAAGTTTCAACTCTATATGTTTCTCCCGTTTCCGAGAAGAGCGAACAGTTCACTGGGGTTTTTTTTCACCCTGCTCCATCCACCCCCAGGCCAGTTAATTTTATTGTCCAATTTTGCTTTTAACTTCTTCAAACTCCCAACTAATATTCCACTACGTACAACTATTCCTGGTCTTCTGAACCAATACTCACTGATCGAGACGTCAATTGAAACTCCGTTTTTCATGAAACCAAGCTACGTACCATGTTCATTATGAATCGAAATACACACTGACATACGTAATATGGAAGGCTTGCTAACACTACATCAATTAGAGGTGCTTACCTCACCAACACCAACTCGAAGTGTTGTTCCGTTTAATCCATTGTGTGCATTAGGGAACAAGTTTTTAGTCACTTCATCCATCGACTGTTGTTCACACTGACGCCATTTTTTGACAGGCTGGAATTCCATGGTAGCACCAAACCGTCTGCGAGTATATATCTTCATTGGGGGCGTTCTTTCATCTGCATAATGATTTTGACTATCCTGGGTGTGGAAGAAAAGAAGAAACGCGAACTACTGCACCCACAATTGGTACATAAAGCGTCACCATTTCAATGGTATTTGTATAGTTTGACGTCATTAGTGCATTTTATTACCAGCGATTAGCTGCCTGTATCGCCAAATAGGAGACGCATACATATATATCGTATTTCAAGCAGGGTTGCCCCGGAGCAAAGACAGACGCACTGCCGCGTGAATCCCAGCGTAAGCTTGTGGTTCGCATTTTCCCTCTACTTCCCATAACTACATTATAATAAATATTTTAAAATATAGATATCTGCTGTAGATATGATAGATATGTCTCAAATTAACCTACAGTTCCAAGGAAAAAATATAATGCTAACAATGATAATCATCTTGGCAACTTCAAGTACAAAATAGTCTAGCTCTCATCGATCAAAAGTATTTCCTCTTACACTAGGCTTGGGAAGGAGAGGAAGCCCTAGAAGAAAATTGGAAAACGTCTAATTGAAGCTTTACATAGCATAGTTGGTTTCCGATGAAATTGAACAAATGCCACACACAATGCAAACGACTTGTCATGGCGGTGAAAAATCACATCTATAGCATGCATTAAGAAATGCAAGTAATTTACCCCACAACGATCAAAGTAATACTCAACCCACAGTGTTGCGTGTACATACCTTTTCCACTGTCGATATGTTCGATCTCTTGTAATGCATCACTATCGCAACATTCTCCAACTCACACATATGGCCAAAGTAACCAGTATCATTGTGCTGATCAGTGAACACGAGCCATTTTGAATGGTGGAGAAATTCAGCAGAACCACATGCAGACGCCTATAGCGAAAAATATGAGAAGACTCTCAAAACTGTACTTGTGTCTTCTTAAAACCAAGTGGTGCAACCTGAGGTAATACTTCTTTATGGCCCGAGCTAGTCCTACAAATCTTTTGAAAAAAATCACGCATTGGAGTTTGACTTTACCAGGCCTGATTCCCCCCCCCCCCCCCCCCCACTTCCCCCACCTCCCTACCAAACTGCCTGAGGTATCTCCAAAACGACAACAAACAATGAAATCTGACATTCCGTGACTTTATACTTTATGATACTGGGGTCATTTTAAGCCTATTTGCATAACCCCGCGATTAGAGGATAATAGATAAATTCAAAATAGCGGCCTTCCGGGGTATCGACATAGAGGACAAAATCTATTTTATCTGACTACAGATTAATATTTATTGATGTGTCATGCAGTTTTTGCGGAGAAATTACATAAATACAAAATCTTTAAAAATCTGTTAAAAAAATCTACCAAAACAAGATTTTTTGGAAAATGACGTCCGTGATATTCAGTGGACTGTGGAGAAAATGGTAAGAAAATCCAGCCATTCATAGAGTTTCTGTAAAAGTTCACTGTTCATAAAGGCGAGGTTCGAGACTTGCAATGGTCGCCCATGGTACATAACTTTTGTCGAATTGACAAATCGTCGTGTCTCACTTTGTAACATCCAATAATTTGTCAATGTATACAAAAATTTCTGCTGAATCAAGGGACAATTCATTAAAGGGACAATGCCAACACTTTACGATGATAACAGCGAATGGAGCACGCTGTAATGTTTCTGCCGCAAAATCGTGGAACAATACCTAATGAACTCCCTTCAAATGAAAACGCTCTGAATTAAATGAAAATTGGAATATGCACATTTTTATCACGACTGATGCATCCCCTTTCTCGCATATGAATTAAGAATTTCCAATCCTTACCGCTTGTAGAACACTTTTTGCACACTGCGGGCTGCACATAACCAAGTGGGAATATACGGGTTCTGTGCCCTCTTCTTGACCAGCGCGGCTGCCCCATGAATCGCACTTCTCCCTGTCTGTCCATGTTAGCATTTGATATAATCGAGGAGCGTCGCTATGCGTGAGTTCAAGCACGAAAGCTTTAGCCAATTCATCTGAAAGCAATGATTCAATTTTTTTCTCGCTGATTTATTCCATTGTGGACAGGAGAGGTCAATAATTACATGTGTATACATTATATCTTCTGTGGTCCATTACTTTTCCATCTTTCAGATTAAGTACTACATCGTGTTCTCAAACTCGTTAAACCCTCAGCGATCCTGTAACATATGAAAGACTATATCAGTCTCTATTTATTACCCTTGAATATATGACCCGGATATATGATGTGTCATATATGACATGATGTGGAAGAAATTGATGGTGGTGCAGAGGCCGCACAGCCTGCGCATGACCTTAATATTGTGTGAGATTGAATGGGCTTTAACAGATGGTCCAATACGATTTCCGGTCCTAAACCGGACAGTTGACAATGTCACATTTGCATTTCTTATTCTATTATTATCGTGAGAGGAATCCGTTTAATTTGTATTGACAAATAAGTTCAAATTTGACGTTCCTATTCGTTCTTTTCTGCATGTCCATTGATGCAATTCATGGCTTTGCCTATGTGAGGAATATCCAAAGTAAAGTATTTGGTATTGCGGATATGAGCGGATATGCTTGACCCTCACGTTCGGTTTGTTCATAAAAAAAACATTTCTCGTGCTTTAATCTAGTACATATATATGAAATTATTTTTGAGAAAGAATAAATTGGTCGTCAGCGGGCTTTCTCTCTCAAAAATCAGTTTGAACTGCATGAACATATTTACTTCAAGATCCTCATGACGTTCATACGAAGAGGCAGAATCAAACCATGACTGAGATACATCATTCTCTAGATAACGAGATTAAATAAACATTATAAGGAATACCGATCAGCAATACGGATTTGATATTTTTCAAACATATTGTCTTGCCGGCATCATTGAAAACTGTTGGTCGTTTCTCTCCTGCGGGAAACTAGCCTGTTATTGTGTATTCTATAACTGCTGTTGTTTGGTGCTAATGCTGTTGGGCGCGGAGATTCTTTAATGTACGACGGCTGAATAATGAATGACGGACCAGATGATGGAAATCACAATTATCTAACCGATTACTCACTTCTACTTATTAGCCTCCGATTAGGAAAGTGAGAGAAAAAGAATTAACCCTACCTGGTCTGCGGGAGGGGAGGGGGGGGGGGGCGAAATGGCTCCCCCTACCAAACTTTCTGCGCTATCTCATCTGCAGAACGACGAAAAATGGAGAGCTGAAACTCCTGGACTTTATAGATTATCATATTGGGATCATTTTGAGCCTATTTGCATAAACCCCCAAGCAGAGTTTCATGAGTAAATTCAAAATGGCAGTCACGTGGGGTACCAGAAAAATGAAGTTTTTGCCATATTTCCTCAAAATTTCTGCTTTTCCGCGATGAAAAGTGGGGAAAAACTATTTTATTTCACATCACATTAATTTTTACTAATTTATCAGGCAGTTTTTGCGGAGAAATTGCATAAAAAATTCAAAAAGTCCGACCGAAAAATCGACCAAAAAATGTTGTTTTTGAAGATGACGTCACTGTGACGTCATCAAAGCGGCCATCTGGATTTTTTCACATTTTCTGGTAGAGTGTGGTAAGTTTCAACCCCCTAGTTCAAGGGGTAAGAAAAATAATTAGGGGGGGCATTTCGCACCCCCCCCCACCCCCCGGCCAGGGCAGGACCCAAAATACCCAGGCCAGATAGGGTTAAGGTGTAATCAGCAATAATTTAACTATATAGCGACGATTGAATGAAAATGTAAGTATTTCAACAAAAACAAGTTAGTAACCCATCAAAGTAGAAGTAATCAATACAAGACACCAAAAACATGTACATACATTAAAACTTATACAACAAACCGATTTCTCTTACATAATCTATAACACAGTCTTCTTTCTCCCGACTAAAATATCTTTTAAAGTAGATGCTTGATAAAAAGAATCTCTTACACTCTTAAAATCTATACAGTCGATCAGAATATGTTTCACTTTGAGATCTTCGTGGCATGGAATACACCTTTGGGCTGGTTCCTTTTTCAGTAAATATTCGTGGGTTAATCGTGTATGGCCGATTCTGCATCGTCTGATTATGGCTTGGTCGAAACGTTTCTGACAGGTCATATGATTTTTCTGACAAATGCTACAATTTGTCGAAACTCGTGAAGATTGTCATTATCCACAGCATCCCATAACGATTGAAACAGCTTTCTCACATAAGCACAGCTAGAGGGTCTGAAATCGCTATATGAGATTTCAACAGGATCAACCTCATTATCTAGGGCTGCCTTAGTCATTTCATTAGCTTTAGTATTTCCTTTGATGCCAACGTGACTAGACAACCAACAAAACATCACTCTGTTGATGAAATCTACGGTCATATAATTCTAGAATGTTCAAGATGGTGGGGTGAGATGAAGTTCCACTCTCAATCGCTCGAAGGCATGACAGTGAATCTGAGAATATGAAATATTTCCCCCCTGTGGTTGACCCAATACCTTCTAAAGCTGACAATATAACTTTGTCTTCGGCAGTGAAACTCGAACTTTTACCTGGAAGTCGACAGTTTTTAGTTTGGGAACTGAAGATAGTAACATACGCTACTCTCTCACTATCTTTAGAATCATCTGTATAAATAGCTTGATGCGATCTCTATTTTTCTCTCATAGAACAAATTCTAGTGTATACTGTAGATGGTTCGTGTCTGGCTTTCTATATTTCTTCATTGTGATATGTACTTCTGGTCTGACTGTCTTTGATGTGTCATAATGAAGCCATCGACGTCTGCATTCGAAGATTTTGGTTTCTAAATCGATCGAATTTAATTCCTGTTTGCAACGAGTGAAGTCATACAATACTGCGATTGGTAGCTGAGGGATAAAAGCATGTTTGCTGGTCGGTTATGCCTCGAAGTTTGTTATCATATACTGTTCATCATATATTGTAAGTATGAATAAATCTAATTGATAGAAACGTTCATATTGCATCCATGTTTCTAGGCACACGATACAGGAATATGTTTATTGTTGCGACACGTTCGACACACTTCCACGATTTAAGGCACTCTCTTGCTAATCTCTGCTTCGTTATTAATGTGCTGAAACGAGCTTCTATACACGTTCAACCCATTGGCATAGCAATCGACAACCTAACCACAGTTTCATTTGATGCATAATTGAATAGCGACACGCAAAATTGCATGGAGACACGACAAAAGGCAAATAGTACTGTACCTGATCGATCGTCATTATACAAGACCAGTTTTCGCCAATCCAGATCGTCTATCAGTTTCAAAAGGAATTTTGGCATATAGGTTGGTTCAATTGTCATTCTGGAAATCGAACGGTTTCTCCAACGAATAAAATCTGGAAAAAAAATAGAACCAGATCTGATTATATGTTATACGTTGGTGATTTTCCGTCCAGAACGTATACAGCGATCTAACTGACTGGTAACCTTGATACACTGAGTGACCAGGACCAAAAAATATGTCATGCCAAAGACTTGAAAAATGGAACTTGTTGCCTCCTCGCTTACACTCAGCATTAACGGGATAGGACAAGAACTGGTTCGCTCGATGTCGGTATAAAAGACTATAAAAATAGCGGCATTAGATCTGCTCCGTTACAAGTAGGTACCCCCAACCCTTCCCCTTCACATCCCCTCTCTTCCACGTCGTGATATAGCTGGAAAAAAATGTCGACGTTCAAGCACCCAACCACTCATAACGAGTGGTTTTAGAAGCTGTCTCACCAAGATTCTTTCTACCTTGTGGACGATGACCCTTCAAGAGGTGAAAGCATTTTCTACAAGCCCTCTTCAGAACCTGATCAACCGTCTTAGTTCATTATAGTTTTGGTGTTCAAGAAAACTGATAGTCGACATATAAATGTCAGAAGTCACAAAGCATTCTTTAACTCTATTACATACAAGGAATATCATTCATGCGACGCTTCTTGCTTAAAACGAGCTACTTGAATTTCTCATCAATAACATCCATGTGAAATTTGGCAACACAATATATCAACAGCATCCAATGCGTACTAATTGTGATATTTGGTTGGCCTTTATCTGTTCTCAGATGAATACGACTATATGAAGATTTCAAAAACCTCCACATTCACTAATTGGGATACCTACTTGTAACAGAGCAAAATATATACACGATCTTCTCGCTGTGGATCATCGCTATATATAAATATATATCCACCTACACTGGATTTGAAGAAAACTACTGATATCCCTAATAGCGGGGTGGCTTAAGGCCATATTTTGGAAAGATGGTGACACGCTGGTTCAAAGCACCAAACTTGGCACAGCCATCACTTGAGGCATACAAAACAAAATCAGAAGGGGTGACCTTTGCTTCGGGATCTGTGTTGCCCACTGGCCCCCAAAATGGCATCTGAGGGGCAATATTGTTATTCAAAGAAGGGTTAGCCTCCCAATAGCTTCATTATTCTTCAGGCTGCGAAGTTGAAACTTGCCACACTGTATCACTGGTTTAAGTGCTACCAGAAAATGTCACAAAATCTAATATGGCGGCCATGATGACATCACAATAACATCATATTTCGAAAATAAGTCATTTTGTGGATAATTTTTTCGGACCGATTTTTCCCAAACAAAATTATTGGTGCAATTTTGAAACTGCCTGGTAAATTAGGAAATGATGATCTTATTTGAGACAAACTACTTTTGAGCATCTTTAAGAAGAAAATCGCGTTAATTTTGAATAAATCTGACGAAAACAGAACTCTCCAGTTACACCCTAATGTCATCCATTTTGCATTTATTCATGATTCTCTGCTCCGAGTATTATGCAATAGGCTCACAGTAACCCCAATATAATAAGTTAACTGCAATAAATTGCAGCTGTCAACGTTCCTTCATCTTGAAGCAGCAAAAAAAGTTCTCTGGGAAGGGATGGGGGTGGCTGAAACCACCTATTCCAATTAGGTTGAAATAATCGCCTGTGTAAAAGGAAACAATCGCCCCTTATCGATGTAAAACTTGACAATTCAGCTTTCCAGCTCATCAAAAAGAAAATAAGGTCATGGAAATGCCCAAGACTGCTCCCATATTCCACATTTCCATCTAAAAAATAAAGGCATGAAAGCTGAAAAGCTCTCACCGATCCCGTATTCCTGCTTTCAATCTGGCAAAATTTAGAACAGAAAGATGCACATTTCGACATCGTTTTCATGCTTTGTGTTTCGAAATATATTTATGTAATACAGCAACTATGCTATCTCTGCAGACTCAAAGTTTGCATAGGGAGAGTATATGGCAATACGAAAGCGATAGGCCTACTTTACTTAAGCGATGGGCTTAGTCCCATTTCCCTGAAAAGCTGAATAAACGAATAAACAAGTGTTACACGTGCCAGCGACTCGTGCTTAGTTCTACACGTCTCTGTTTACTTGAAACTGTCGTATATAGCCAGAGTTTTGGACAGAATGATACGAAACTTTATCTGAAAAGTGCTGGAACCTTGTCTGAAAAGGGTTGAAGGGTGAAACACAATTCCAAAAAGTGCATCCTATGCCTGTTAGAGGCCGGGATTATTTTTCTGGAAGACCGTGAAATAACATCAGGATAGACAGAGAAGGGCTCTAAAACCAAGAAGAAATCAAAAGGGCATTTAACGCCCAATGTGCACCGGGAAAATGTAACATACAATTCACATGTTATAGCTCTGAAGCCTATTTATTACAATTGAATGGCCACAGCACTGGTCATGGGACTTTCCCAGGATAGCTATGAGATTACCAAGGATTGGTGGGTTGGCTGTTTGAAGTTTAACGTCGCACGTAACCTTATTGGTCACACGGTGACGATGACCCAAACATACATACCCTAGCAAAACCCTAACCCTAACAAAATGCTTACCAAGAGTGGAAATAAGAGGCCCGCAATCTTTTTTTGGGGGGTTTAACGGCTGTCAAACATTTTAGGATAGCTATAGGGATCTGAGAGAGTGAATAGATACAGGAGAAGGATCGGAAAGTGCATTTAATGCCCATTGAAAGGCAGGAACATAGAATTAAGATAACAGGTGTACTTCTATCCGTCGCTATTAGCATGATTGAGAGTGTCTAGGATAGTTTCAGCTTCAGAACTACATTTAATTCCCACTGCCAATATCATTATATTTACATGTGTAATTTACATGTGCATAGTTCATCGCGCTCGTACACTACTTCAATTATATGCCGATCCTACATGTACACCTTCAGAAAAGAATGATATTGAACACGGAGATTCCTGTGTTCAATTGTTATCTGTTGATTCAGCTCCACACCTCTCCCCTCCCAGTCCTTCCAAATGAACTCTTCTCCGGTGCTCGCAATTGTTGGGAGCCGACACTTTGTGTCTTTATAACAAATCATATTAGGGCCTTTTAATCCTCGGAGAAGCGCATCATGTGTAAATTCAGAATGGACGACATGGTGGTGTGGCTGGAAAGTTGTGCTTGGTCGTATTTTCTTAAAAATTCTCTACGTAAAAGTGCCCAATAATATTTTATATAACATCAGATGACTATTTACTAATTTACAAGGCATTTTAAACGAAAACAATTGCAAATGTGAAAAACTAAAAAAATCAATCAGAAAAATCATCAAAAAATAGCTCATTTTTATAATCTCATGTCACTGTGACATGACCATGGAGGCCATCTTCGATTTTGTTACATTATCTGGTGGCCCTGGAACCAAAGATATAATGTGGTAAGTTTCAGCTTCCTAGACTGAAGGATAATAACAATCATGAAACTGTTAGAAAGCTAACTATTTTTCCAATGATACTATTTTCCGGTAGATGCCCTGTTGGGTGCCAGAGGGTTTCGCACGGACCACAGCAAGGGGCACCCCTACCCATATTGTTATGTATGCCTCAAGTGATGGACGTGCCAAGTATGGTGTTTGGACCAGCGTGTCACGATCTTTTTGCTAAACCACCTCACTATAACGGCACATCACATTTAGATCTATATCTCTTTAAAAATGAATTGAGCCTTCTGTCTCTTCAATTTTATGACAAGATAGATGATGACAATGTTGGCATCGTGAACTAAGCCTTTCTTGACAGTAATATTCCAATGGGACATACATATAGCGTATACCTGTCACGTTTAATAACATTTGCTAAATCCTGTATAAAATGTGATGATTTTAAATCAACGTCACAACATGTTATTGCAAAAACTTATAAAACATGGCTATATCACCAAGCGCTATATCACTATATCATCATTACTCAATGTTTCTCATATTTGGTGATACATATCGCATGCGGATAGAAAAATACGAGCGTAGCGTACAAGATCAATGGCGCTACGTTTCGTAACTCGAGACTGATTCCGTTTAACTCCACGCTGTGGGCCGTATGAACACATGTAATTTATGATCATCACGATGCTCATATGAACATCCATATAAAAACCCCACAATCAAAGCGTGACTGAGATACATTATTCTTTAGATAACGACTTTACAACGACACTCAGATGAGTTTAACCCTATCTGGCCTGGGCTTTTTGGGACTTATATTCCTCACCCATTGAGTTAGGGGGCTGAACCTTATCACAGTATACCCTTGGATCAAGATCTATCAGAAAATGTCACAGTGACGTCATTTTTAAAAACGGCATTTTTTAGGTAGATTTTTCGATCGAATTTTCCGAATTTTTTATTCATGCAATTTCTCCCCAAAAACTGCATGATAAATTAGTAAATATTAATGTGATGTGAAATAAAATAGTTTTGCTCACCTTTCATCGCAGGAAAGTAGAAATTTTGACGAAATATGGCAAAACATCACTTTTCTGGTACCCTGCGTGAGCGCCATCTTGAATTTACACATGATCCTCTGCTCGGGGGGTTATGCGCTCAAAGTGACCCCAATATGATAAGCTATAAAATCAAGGAATTGCAGCTCTCCATTTTTTGTCGTTCCGGAGATAGCGCAAATAGTTTGTGAAGGGTGTCATTTCGCCTCCCCCCCCCCCAACGCCAGGTAGGGTTAAAATACTAATCTGCGATACAGATTTGATATTTTCGGAACATGACGGTTTCTTGTCGGCATCATTGAATCGATCATGGGGGAAACTATGCTATGATTGTTTTTTTTTGCGTTTCTTAATTTGGCGAATTTGGTGTTGTTATAAGAAATAGGGCTTTTGATTATGGACTCGAAAATTCCTTACCCGACGACGGCTGAATGACGGATTAGACACTTGTTGCCCTGTGCATATTTGAGTATCAATTAAATCAAAGTTTCGTCAACGTAATCGGTACGTACAACATGCATGGTTGTCCAACAAATACTACGTTTAAGGTTGTTCAAATTTAGTATTCAAATCTCAAGGTTACTGGCAACAGCAACTCACCGGAACATCAAAAACAATAGCCCATTATGCCTATGATGTTCTAGTTTTACTCAGAAGTTGGTTCTCATGAGCCGAATTTGTAACACGTACAGGATGTCGTATTTTTGGCAATAAAATCGACATCAAGACAACAGGTTCGGTAAGTTCAGAGGTGTCGACAATTTCGAATGGTCATCTCTGAAACAGAGAGCATGTTATCTATTCCGTCGTATTCAAGTACAACTTCACCCTATTCAAATTGATTCATGTACCACAAATGGATTCCTAACTCCACATGGAAACGGAGATATCACATGTACAAGTATTTACATGAGATACAATGTAATTACTGGTCGCATGTTACTAGGTTGCATAAACTCTTTGTTGCGACATTAGCAGTTGACATGTACACTGTTAACCGTTAATGTCACAAGTACGACAACAAGAAATTGTAATAGCAACTACCATGGACACAATTAATGTCAATAGTCGTAATTCGTAATTGTGTCTTTAGTGGTCGACTCTGCATGCAAAGTCGCCTGCTAACGTTGTAATTGCGACAACAGCGGTTGACGCAGCATGCAGAGTCGCCTACTAGTGACACAACTGCGGCACTAGCTAGCGACCTGACGACTACTAATGACAAAATTGTCGCAGCCGCAATTGTGTATTTAATGGTTGCTACATGCTTTACATGTAGCTATAAGGAGGAATACTATACATTACACTGGAATCTGATATCTGTTCGACAAAAAACTTGAATTACAAATTACCCAGAAAGTTGCCCTAATTTCATATAATCTGTCTAGCAGATCAAAATTGGTTGTATGGTTTATACTTTCTAAAAGATACCCATGCGGTTTGGGAGGATTATTTCGCAAATGCCCGTCAGATTCAAATCTGTTATTTCTGTGAACCTTGGAGTGTCTTTCAGCTAGGAAATATGAAATGTCTCAGCGCATGTATCGAGATAGTAAGCTTTGATAAATCTTAGTTTTTATTCTTATGACAAAATTATTTGATAAATCTACTTACCAAATTCGGCATATGTTTTCAAACAGCCTGATTGTAGAACTGATAATAAGATGATCAGGAGCATCTTGAATCTTGATTTGCGAGATGCACTGTAAAATATTTGCCAGAATCATGTAACGACATGCCACATCTGAAACAAGGAACGAACAAATTCAGCAACCATACATATCTGTAAACTATAGTACGTCTTGCTTAATCTGAGTATTCGTCTGAGCAATATATTCCATAACCATAGTTACAGTTTGTAGTGTTGGTCTTAAGTAATCCTGCAAATAAATAATTTACAACATGTTTGAATGAGAAATGTTGAGATGAATAGAACAACCAATATTTCTAAGGAAATCCAATATTAGCACGCGAGAGACGAATGAAGTAACCCAATAGACAGAACACGCACCAGCACAAATTAACTAGAAGGCAAAGCAAAATAATACGCAACAGATTTTCAATTTCGATCCATATTTTACATTTCATTATATTGTATCTGATTTTGTTATATTGAGTAAATACAGACGTTAGCATCGATGACATATCGATTTATTGTGCCATATTTGTTATGGTACCTGAACCGCGTTTTATAGCAGTTGCCCATTGAAAACTACGAAGAAACCACATGGCCCCTAGCACCAGCTTAAGCGGAATTCATACGCTAGCTCGCAAGCTGTAATGACAGATCAGCGCAAAACCCATATTTTGAAGCACCAGTTGAAGTTCCTGAGGCCTCAATAACGTGCAGCTCGGATGCATCCATTATCGAAGTAGCAAAAAGTAGATGAATTTTATGAATAGTCAATATCACCTATACACATTACATCAATTAACCAATTTTAGCCCCTAGCATACCAGAGATGCACAATCGCTTAGAACCATACCGGCAGATTGTGTATGTTAATGCATGGCCGACAATCTACTCTTTATCACCGCATTATATACACAACAAAACGATTGATAATTAGGGGAGATAACTCTTATTATGGATTAAGAATACTGATCAGCGACACGGATTTGATATCTTTAGAACGTCATGATGTCTTGCCGGCATCATTGAAAACTGTTGACCGCTTCTCTCTTGCAGGAAACAAGCCTATGTGTATGTACACTATGATTGTCTTTTTGAATTTGGTTCTAATACTGTTATATGGAATATGGAATAGGTCTTTGGATTATGGACGCGGATATTCTCTAATGGACGACGGCTGAATTATGAATGACGGACCAGACGCTTTTAATTCTTGGTATGTTTTCTGTTTGCTGTATCATCCTGGTTATACATACAACAAATACTGAGGAAACATATATGTAATATTACCCATTATGGAATATAATTGATATATGTTCAAAGCAAATCTTAATTTCATAGACAATGCCATAGCTAGTCCTGATGTTGCAGCAGACATAGTCGACGGTTCGTCGCTACAGCTGGTAATCACACCTTGTTTTAGAACAAGCCGTTAAATTTAATCCATCGGATTAAACCATTCAATGTGACAATACCACAGTGAAGCAAATATCAGAACATGTATTTCAGTGTTATTATTTCACCACACAAAACGAAGAATTATAAGTTTGAAGATGGTGTAGCAATCCACCTAAAACTGTCATCTTATACAAAACCATATACATATTACGAAAGATCTAACCATATTAGGTCATGGATGATAAGCGTGGATGGACTGACTCATATTGTAGCTTTGATATCTTAAAAAGGTGCCTGTATATATCATTTAGTGTAAGCATTCATTGTTCGTTGCATATTAATAAGTACGCTTCATTCATTAAATCAGTAATTTCAAATTTAGAAGCATATTTCCTGAGATCATATAGTGTATTTATTCGCCGATTTATACTGACAATTGTTCCCACGGATCCACCAGATCTCAATGAAAGTATAAAACACTTCACTTTCAGAAAAAAAATTCTCCCAGACTGACGCGATGACCAAATTATTAAATTGTGAGCGGTAGGAGATAGAGACGACATGGACAATTTTCTCACAAGAACATCTGGAGACTTGTAGTCGGGAAGTTAGCTAGGGAGGAGAAGTAAAGTGTGATGGGTCGAATTATCAATCAAAGTGAGACATATTACTTAAGAAGTAATGATCGCAAACATTAATTTTTACGGTTTGAAGGATGTCCATATATGGTGAAGGAGAAAAGAAAGGGGACCAAGTAGTAAATTGGAAGAACAGAAAGAATAGTCAGACGGAAGTTGTGAATTTCCTCAAAGAAATGAGGACCGGAAAGAGGCTAAACAAGAAAGAATGGATGTTGTGAAGGCGATGTACGGAAAAAAATGTTGCGCTAATGAAAGAGTTTAAGAACGACTTGAAGGAGGCACATACAAATTAATAAATTGGTAAACATTGATTACATAATAATAATAATAATAATAAGGCTATAAAAGACTATGTTATGTTTCTGATCAAAAACCTTTGGCAAAATTGGTCCAGGGACACGACCTTCTTTCGTTTTTATTGATATTTTTTCATAGAAGTTGTATATATTGTGTACTGAACCTGAAAAATCCATTTCGCAGATCTATTTTATTATTCTACAGCCACTTCCAAAATTGGAAAACGATATTGAGGACGATTAAATTCATGATTGAGCGTTGTTTCATGAACGAAGATATCCCTTTGAAGGTTTGTTTTTTACTTGTTGAGGTGTGTTGTTCGTCACAACACACATGCTGACCAGAAACAAAATTCTCTTTATAGGTCTTAGCTATTTCATTTTCAAAATGGTCATTACATGTATGTGGGTGTTGGTGAAATGATTGGGTCCAATTGTTATTTATGAAAAAACACAATTACAGATTACAGTTTTGTAATTTCCGTTTGTTTCTTGTGTAGTTTTCGTAGGATAGCTGCCAAATGCAGCAGACTACCATGGCTGTCAAATTATCCATGTTCAGAATAAATACGGCAGCCTCTATTCTATACATGCCAATGTATTTCGGATAGTGGTCATCTTTCCGGGACTGTGACCGAATAAATGTTTTCCATAACGCCACCGAAAATATACTATAATGGTGAGATTTGGCAGCTTAATTTCAAACCTAGCTTAGAAGAAACTCAATGTAGGGATACACCTGATCAAAATACCACTCACGCCCATACACTATCACAGGCACCCTCCTTCACTCACTCACACGACAACCCACAATTCTCAACTTCTGGAAACTTTTCGGGAATATGTTAAAACAAGGTGAGCAAGTGAACTTGAATGTGTTGCACAATGGTGGTGGTAACATGGTCATATTTCGTCTTATAATCACCGGCGACTATTTTAAACTGGCGTGGCTGTACGAGCAAACTATACATTCTTTGAAACGTATGAGTATTTCTTCATCAAAGTGACAGAGATCAAAATTAGTACTCATGCTTATTTGGGATGTGTGGAGTCAGCGCGAGGCGGGGATCAAGATCATTGCCGGATGATATTTGAACACGTATCGTGTGTACTAGCTCGGAAGACGCGTTTTTGATGAATATACTGTGAGATATCCAACGAAAGCGGTCACACCGTGCAATAATACAGTCCAGTAACCCAAAGAGGAATGAGAAGTGGAAGAGGAGTGGAAAAAGGTTGAATGAGGGCAGAGAGAGTAGTCGTCATAATATAACGGCGCATTCCTATGCGATGGCGGTCAACGGCTCGCTGGCGATTAGAAGGACGTATTGGGAGACGCAATTCAGATGAATGTTACATCCGCTGCACACAAATTGTTTGGTGCTACAATCAGAGGCAGTTCGCTAACGAGAACATGCGATTAAACAAAGTGAATTTTGTCTCCAGAATTCCGCACGATATCAATAAAGTGTAATATTCGACCCAGAGTAGACCAATATCATCGTCTTGGGCTCAGCAAACAAAATTCAAACATCGTCGGCTTGCTTATCAAAAGGTCCCAACTGAATCTGTCCGTGATATATTTGACACAACATTGCTTTCTCGAGAAGAGTTCCAAGAATATTGCCTTTCTTCAGAACAATGTTTCAGACCGCGACGAGTCGTCCGTACGACGGGCCCATGCCCCAAAACACCGCCGAATGTCTACACATCTGCTACCCAGAGAGAAAGCCACAGATAACAACGAACACATAACTCGGCCACACAGTGACTACATGTATCTTACAGCCCGCCAGCGCATCAAACCATGTCAGCTGAGAGCCTATATTCAGCTCACAGATTATAAACGGCCTGACTTAGTACGTAGTAAATCAGCTGAGTACATCTTGATAAAACTAGATTCCATATTATTCGCCGCTAAAAATGACCCAAAATTTGGATAGGTTGTTTTGATATTTTTTGGGAGTAAAATATTATAGAATTATTTTAAATACATCATAACCCATTGTTTGGTTCAGTCGGGTATAATGGTCAATCAATGTTCGCAGGAATTTCGGAATTCTCGGAATTACAATGATAGACTCAATGTTGATGACCTTCGCCTTTCATGATCATCACCAGCCCTCATATAGCGTGTCTCATTAATACAAACCAGCCCCGGAATAATCTTATATTGCGAAATATGTCACGTGCCGGA
This sequence comes from Hanleya hanleyi, assembly GCA_036873755.1. Taxonomy (NCBI): domain Eukaryota; kingdom Metazoa; phylum Mollusca; class Polyplacophora; order Lepidopleurida; family Hanleyidae; genus Hanleya; species Hanleya hanleyi. Next base: position 53,620 of record JAVTVY010025933.1, read on the forward strand.
CCCGGCCCAAACTTCCACCATACAACGGGACGCACATCCAGGTCGCACACCGAAAACCCTATCGCACTTCAAACAAAATGGCACGCGATCACAGATCCTTCCTACTCCAATCTTGTATAATGATCAGTGTTCGCTGGAATCCGTTAAAATCTTAGACCCAAGAAATTCATTAGCGATTTGTGACCTTCAACACAGTTTGCTCCCGGTATATCTCCCAGCTCACGGCCTATGTCGCCAGTCTCATACAGCGCGTCCCGGAATATTCTTGTATTCAAACGAATCACGTGCTGGACCGGTCCATCCAGCCACCATGCAACATTAACATGAGGCACCAGAGGTGCTAGAATCCCTCAGCTCTGTAATATTCTAGAAAAAATTAACAACATGTGGCAGAGCAGTGTGATCAACAGTTTATTGAGCTGCCTCACTAAATGTCATATTGTACATGCAAGCAGCGTTTTGTTCGGGTTTTTTTTTTACATTTTTGCTTCTAAGCGCCCAGAACTATATTTTATAGTAGACGACTGGTTCATTTAACACTTGACAATTCAGCTTTCCATTAAAGTCTATTATCGTAATTGTCGCCAACCAACGTTTTGAATCTTATAAAGGCAAACAACAGAGCAGAAGGACGATGGATGCAAGCTACTTTATTCAGAACAGAAACCCAACTATTAAGGCAAGGTTTACTGATAATTTTATCCGCACAGGCCACTAAAAATCCTCCCTCCCTAGATTTATTTAAAAAAATTATGCTGAACCGATTTTTTTTTGTAACCAGCCAGCCTAAACTTTGCTTATAGTTTCTGACGTCCCCCCCCCGGCAGGGATTTTTTTTAAACAACCAGCCTAAACTTTGCTTATAGTTTCTGCCCCCCCCCCCCAGGGTTCTATCAATTATATTTGAAATTTCCTTTTCAAATCGAGAAAACAAAATGATCACGCACGTGGTTGTTGTTGTGATTGCGCCTGTCGCACTTGCGTTATCAAGTTCGATTTAGAGATTTAATTCTCCTTCAGCAAAAACATCTCATAATTGGTTTATACTTTACATCTGAAGATATAACCCCTAGCAAGCAAGTCGCTAGTTCAATTTAATATGTCACATCAAGAAAACAGATGTACGTCACCTCAAAGTAGCCGTAAAGATCGGCTGCTGGTTGTCACATAAATAATTGAAGTCTGCAATAGGGGTTTTCGCGCATGGATATCTGAACTTATACTACTTATACTATAAAGGTTATCAAGACGTGAAAGTGATGAAAATTGTACATTAAGCAGTTCCTATAATTAATACCATCACCAACCTTACCTAACTTGAAACAAACTTGTGGAGATCAAACCTTGGACTACATTCGCAGGCGGATCAATCCTTGAGAAAAAAAATTACGGGTTGGCCATGCATGGGTTATGTCTCCTGGTATTTCGTGGGGAGCATTGATCATTCAGAAAAATAAAAAGAAGGATTATTTGGTATTCAGGGACAAAGCGGGCAATATTTCATTGATATTTTGAAAGCAGAATGGAGAGAAAAGAGTGATGAAAAGGGAAACATATGAAACTGGCTGTAGAACTACCTTCAATTATTCTTGGAGCAGTTTTCATTTGGGTTGTATCGGGTATCTTATTCAGCAAAAAACATTCCATTACCCGAGGGTTCCCGATTTTCAGTAGAATTTGACCAAAGCATAATTTATAATAAAACTTGTTATTTTAAAAAAAAATAAAAAAAATGATTCCACTATATCAATAACTCAAAAGATACAAAAGGCACATATACTAAATACATTCTGTACTGGATTTAAGTTTTGAGCACCTGCCAGATATGGAATGTTAACGAAAATGGTATGGACAGACGGACGCTGGTACCCACAGACGGACAGACAGACGGACGGACGGACGGACAGACAGACGGACAGACAGACAGACGGACTCATAACAATACCCCTATGTCCATTCGGGCCGAGGGGTAAAAACACAATAAGAGCGTAAAAGACAACAGCCTATTTGTGAACATATATGACAGAGAAAACCAGAAATGAGAGTGCTCAAAATCTGACCAGAATCCGAATGATAAGACTTTGTCGAAAAGTTGTTGAAGCTTCTCTAATATAGTCGACTGACACACATGTTTAGGAAGGCAATCTCAAATAGCCCAGATTGCCTAACGCTCGCCTTAACCCTATCTATCGGGGGGATTCCTCCTCCCCAAAAGTAAACCCATACACATAGCTCCAGAACTAGAATACATTGAGGGCCATGGTGGGCATGGAGGTTCAAGGAAAAAGGTAACTTTTATCATTTTCCGGTAAAAAAAAACCCAAAATAAGTTTTCCAGATATCACATGCTGTGATTTGTATATGGTAGTTCATTGGACTGATTACATTGTCTTATGTCCTAAACCTAGCACAAAATAAACATCATGACATGATGTTCTTGGCTTTTAGGAAAATGAGAAATGTTTAGATACCGACAAACTTTTCTCGATAACTCTGCAATGAGAAGGAAATGAACCTTATACATGTATCTGTCTGTAGCTGATCGCATCGACGTCACTTCGATTCCTTGTGCATAATATTAGCTGCATCCATTATGCTAAAAGTTTGGCATTTTCTGCTTCAAACGGCAGGGAAGTATTCTATTTCACCTATACCAATTAGTTCCGGAAATAACGAAAATATATAGGGATGGAGTGGAGCGGAAGCAGCTTCGCTCAGGCTGCGGTACACACTCAAATCAAAGAGGCCACAAAGGCTTAACACAATGAACGCCAGTCAAGGCCCGTTGATGCCCGTCCATAAAGGCGACACTATCCGAAAAATTCGGATGCGTACAAACCGTTGCATACAGGCGATACTGCATTATTACAGACGTCGAGAGGCGTTACTGCGTTACGACGGCCTGGTGGAAGAGCGAATGATGATGGAAGACTGGAGTATTATGGAAGATGGTGGAGGAGGGGTCGAGGATAATCGAGAACGAGTGGAGGATGGTGGTAGACTGGACGATGGTAGTAGAATGGAGGTTGATGGTAAACTGGACGATGGTAGTAGAATGGAAGATGAGGAAAAACAGTCACATCAGTAGTACAGGATACAGAGTATGGGTCTGTTGTTTCCTTGATTAAGATGTGGGAAGTTCCGAGAGTAGCGGCATCTAGCTCTCAGAAAGAATGTTTTAGAATGGATAGTAAGGTCAAGGACAGGGAATCCATCGTGGTCAGGAGGATGAACCGTCGCTGGTCCAGTTGAAGGATGTTAATGCATTAAGACAGGCGAGGACTGAGTCGTCTCTTGGTCCGAGGCTAGAAACAGAGGGTCACTTTAGCGTGAAAAGGTTATATCGAGAGCCCCATACACCACACACACCATGAAGAACCTACGCCACCATCACCACCTTATATCTGTAGGCCCCTATATACTCGATAACTCGAGTGCGCATACGCGCGATGACGTCAACATATTGGAAAACACATTTCCAGTTTCAGTTCTCAATTTTCTTTCTTTTGGAACAATAAATAATAATTCACAAAAAGGTGAAGCGGTGCTGGTCATTGTATTCGTGACATCAAATGCTCTTATTTTCGTCAAAATCCTGGTCAACACATTATCTTCCATCATGGACAGAGGCTATACTGTTTATAGCACCTAATATGAATATAGTTCCGTGTGGTAAGGAGCAAAACGATTTACTTATTTCCTTGGTGTACGAAATTAGATCTACCCGAGATGGTAATCTGACGTGCGTTCACACTTTGTATCAGCCATATACGGAACACCTAACATAGACTTGAGCGGAATAGCCTCTGCAAACAAATTGGTGGAAGCGGTTATGTTTTGTTCAATTCAGATGTAAGAATCGGCTCAAATTATTTTTTTTTATTTCGAGTCTCAATCACTAAGATCAGAGGCCACCAATATGAGACATAAACCGTTTGACGTACATTCAAAAGAGCTCTTTCTTTCAAATGGTTCTCTATCTTTAGCGATGTAGTGTGTTTGGAAAATATATAGGGAGGTGTATGTTTACTCTGTATTACACAGCCCAGAGAAATGCTACAATTTACTTTATTTTCTACTTTCAGGATCATCTCAACACATACTAAACATTTCTGGGAAAGGATCTACGGCTTTCAAAGCAGTGTTCGCGGCTTGGTGTTTATTTTGCCTGATTATGACAGGGACATTTACTGCCTATTTAGTTCCGGGTCTTGGAGTGGTTCGACAACGGGCACCGTTCAACAATTTGCAAGGGCTTGTTGATCAAGACGAATATAAATGGGGAACAATATCGGGATCTTTTCTTATCTTGATATTCATGGTGGATAACGAAATCTCGCATTATCGCCTTCAATTTTTCTCCATTTGATTTATAGTACTGTTATATACATTAGAAATATAATATTAAATCAGGTGTCGCCGTGTGATATACGGTCACATGCCATCAGCATGGGAGAAACCTACACAGTGTGTATTTCGAATACATTTTTTAAACTAGATATGGGTATTCTTGTTCCGATATGACTGTCATTTATATATCCATGACATTTCGTCTTTTCCAGTCAAGCAGCAATTCCCTTTACCAGCAGATGTGGAGAGGTATGATGCAGTTCTCTCAGACGGATGTAGACGTTCTTAGTGTTTCTGATTTCGTGCATGTGAAGAAAATGGAAGGCGGTGGCTATGTTTATTTCACCGACTCATTTCACATGGCATCAATCTTAACCAACAGCTGTAACATTGGGTACATAAAACAACCAGCATTCACGAAACCGTCCAGTCTGTTGTTATCAAAGAATTCTCCATACACACAGATCTTCTCACAGCAGTAGGTTTGTTTTTTCAAGATGTAGTTTGAATATATTTGATTGCAAAGCTGTCTATTTCGATCCTACTATTATCGCAGTGATTCTGATATTTGTTTGCTGGTGAAATTTTTCATCGGTTGTTTTTTTTTTTTTTATCTACAATGATCTATTTGCCAACCCTCCATCTCTGCTCTGGTTACTGCAGACAGGGTTCTTCAAAACCTTAATGCATGTGTTGGTAATACATACCTGTTTTGAAGATGGAATCTGATGCTTTTATCTGCAAATGCATGCGAGAGTGTTCAGCTTTTCGGGCAAATTCTCCTTTAGACTATCGTCTGCCATACTAGTGTCGTCTGCATCATTTTCAGTTTCATTAACTGATATCTTCTGATATCTTTGAATGCGAACGATCATGTTAACTAGGTAATATCTATGCGCGAACGTTGACGTAGATTGTTTGATTACACGTATTCGCGAGTCATAACTGGGCAACATCGAAATGACGGAATAGTTGTTGTGGATAACAAGCGTCCAATCTGTTATTTAACCCTATCTGGCCTGGGCGATTTGGGGTGTATCACAGCCTGGGGTGGGGGGGGGGAGGTGGAAAGTGCCCCCATATATATTTTCTCTACCACTAAGGCTAGAGCGCTGAAACTTACCACATAGTAACTTGGGTTCACGCTCTACCAGGAAATGTAAAAAAATCCAAGATAGCCGCCATCATGACGTAACAGTGACGTAATCTTCTCGGAAGCCATTTTTCGGCTTTTTTGAGGTCGATTTTTTTTAATTTTCATTTTTCAGATTTTTCTCTCGAAAAAAGTCTAATAAAACAGAGAATAATTAGCTTTGCATAAATAAAATACTTTTAAGGCCTTTTAGGCAAGGAAAATATGAAGAAATGGAGCGAAAAGATTGAAAACCACGACTTTCGCGGATACCACATGGGCGCCATTTTGAATTTACCCACGATTCTCTGCCCGGGGGTTATTGAAAATGGGCTCAAAATGACTCCAATAAGATAAGCTGAAAAGTCACCAAGTTTCAGCCTCCTCGGTTTTGTCGTTTCGGAGCAGCAGAGAAAAGTAGGGTTAATATCCAGCGGTCGTTCCCAAAAGAATTCCCGCGTCAGTAATCGAAAGACATTTAACAGCAATTCCGAATTTAAGAATACCAACAATATGATTTCCTGCAAGAGAGAAGCGGTCAACAATTTCCAATGATGATAGCAAGCCAGCATGGAGTTATTTGCATAAAATCCTTATCATTCTATATCCAAATGAACAACGAGTGAAAAGAGAAAATATTCTTTATGCATTTGCATTCGATTTGCGTTCCTACTGAGCGGGAATCACAAGTTTGCGTCGGCGTCGTTTTTGGCCTTCCCTCTGTTATGACACAGAGAACACAGCATTTGGGGGTGGCATTCAAAAGTTGATTGTGAGATGGATGAAGATATGAATAACAATTTTGGAAAATTTCCAAAAATCGCCCAATCTACAGACCAGAGATAAAAGTTGAAAATTAAGCTTTTACTATGAGCTGTCAGAGATGTATACACGATACACCCTCATATCGGTGACCACTTCAAGGAAACGACGACACTATTCTATACACATGGTAGTTCACTGACCAAGTGATCAAGTTTCATAAAACTTTGCAACAAATTAAACTGCAAGTCTATTAGATTTACATTTGGCTATGAGTCATTGAAAAATTACCGGTCATAAATCGCTTCGCACATGACTACTGACTTAATATGAATGCTTTACTTCATATACGCAAACCATCATTCGCAAAGAAAGTTTGGTACTGGCATTATCATGGACTCGATCATTCTAATTGTAAATTAACATTTTATGAGAGAAGAATTGAAAATGTATTGTAAAGCAATTAAGCTTCCACGTATGTTATTTTATATTTTCAGAATTTTACGCTTCATCGAAGACGGATTGGTGAAGAACTGGGAGAAAAATTGGAGGCCACAGCAAAGGCGCTGCTTGCAAAGTAAAGTAGACGCTAGGCCCGTGGATTTTTTGACAGTACAGAGCGCGTTTTACTTGCTGGTCTGTGGTATAGGCTTGGCCGTTGTGACATTTGTCGGTGAATCAATACAATCCAAGCTACTGTTTATCAGGCAAAGACTTTCTGGTTCGGAACATGATCATCACGCCGGTACATAAAGAAAACAATAGGCTAGAAGGAAGCAATTATTTTCCCTATTCCACGCAATGTTAAGTGATATGATTTCATTAACCCTATCTGGCCTGGGTGATTTGGGGTGTATCGCAGCTGGGGGGGGGGCGGAAAGTGCCCTCCTATATATTTTCTCTACCACTACGGCTAGAGCGCCGAACTTACCACACGTCACAGTGGCGTCATCTTCTCGAAAGCCATTTTTCGGCCTTTTTGGGGCCGATTTTGAATCTTCTCATGATCCTCTACCCGGGGGTATATGAAAATAGGCTCAAAATGACCCCAATAAGATAAGCTTAAAGGTCACCAAGTTTCACCCTCCTCGGTTTTGTCATTTGCGAGAAGCAGAGAAAAGTTCACTGCCCCCCCCCCCCCGCCCCGGGCCAGGTAGGGTTAAACGATCTCTACTTTGGCGACATTGGAAGAATAATTCACGGACATTATGTTTCATCACAATATGTCAGTGATCACTTAGACGGTATGCAAACATAGTGTTGTCCGGTACCAATTTCTATGAAACAAGCCCGACTGGGGGGTGCCCGATTTTACTTGTTCCTCGTTGAAGACAATACTGGAATTCAACTGCCGTAAATATTGCCAGAGCGATGATTACGAGGAGGATTTCTCCATTAAAAGTTCATGTAGCCTTGATGGATCAGAATTTGAGGTGTATATTTCATCTTCAAGCCAGAGTTGTGCCAGTCAGAACCTACATAATCACTGTGTTTAGTAGGGTGACGTATTCTCTCTGTAGAGTTGTGTATGTCATTCCTCCTAATATGAAAGTATCCTTGGCCAGTATGCTTTTATTTAGGATTAGAAAACAGGTTGTTTTTTCCACTTTTTTCTGACAACAGGGTGTCTGACTTCTATGTCTTACAAGTTAAATTTCAGGGTGTCTCATTTCAAAATAGTGTGTCTCATTCCAAAATAGGTTGGCTCAATAGACACAGGGATTCATGGTTACATGTAACTAAAAGCCTCGTGGCCAAATACATAGGGCGGCCATTCAATAACCCATTAATATGAGGCATTTCAAAATTCGAACGGATTCAAGGGCAATGGCTTTTCGTGTCTAACTATAAAAAAAATCCTGTTTTGCACAAAACCGGTGGACTGTGTTTTTATGAAGATGCATAGTACCATTTTCTCGTTGTTTCAGGGATATTCCATAGAGTTATGGCCCTTTATTCTGTCTGTCAAGAATTCCTTGTCCGGGCAATATCTCTGTCTCTATTTAATGAACATGATCGAAAGATACATGGAAGATATTTAATACAATTTATATTCTTATAACAAACTATCGGTACCATATGTAGAATTCATCGGGTATATATGCCGATACTATTTTATCAAGTTTATAGTAATATATGGGAATAGGTTGAAAATTCATTGTTACTTTTTTGCCTGAAACACAATTCTAAAAGACACCCACCCTGCAAAGTTTTACCCATACCAGATTCTTTCACCATGCAACAAAGGTTTGCAAGATTCCATAATTCTACCATCTGTCCGGAGCAAATTCTTCCATTAGCTGCAGTGTATTATTCTTTAGTTTTCTAGAACATGTCCTTAACCCTATCTGGCCTGGGTTTTTTTGGGACCTGTCCAGGCCTGGTGGGGGGGGAATGGCCTTACCTAATTATTTTTCTTATCGGCTGAACTAGGGAGCTGAAATTTACCATACTATACTCTTGGGTCAAGGTCTACCAGAGAATGTAAAAAAATCCAAGATGGCCGCTTTGATGACGTCACAGTGACGTCATTTTCAAAAAACGTCATTTTTTGGTCGATTTTTCGTTCGGATTTATGCAATTTGTCCCCCAAAACAGCATGATAAATTAGTAAATATTAATGTGATGTGAAATAAAATAATTTTTGCCCACTTTTCATCGCGGAAAAGCAGAAATTTTGAAGAAGTATGACAAAAACATAACTTTTCTGGTACCCCACGTGGTCGCCATCTTGAATTCAACCATGATCCTCCACTCAGGGGGTTATGCAAATGGGCTCAAAATGACCCTAATATGATAAACTATAAAGTCTTCCCGAAGTTTCAACACTACATTTTTCGTCGTTCCGGAGATAGCACAGATAGTTTGGTAGGGAATGTCCCCCCCGGCCAGGTAGGGTTAATAAGTCATCAGTTTGCGACTACATTAGATATGTATCAAAGGATCTTGCTGATGTAAAGATTGACAATTTCATTACTTACATGTAAGTACATAGTAACATAGTCACAAATAATTAAACCGTTTATCATATTTTATTACAATTGCTGTTTGTGCGTCTTCAATCCAGGTTTAGTGAAACCAAAATAAATTGTGCTATTTTATTGCACCCATTCCTTTCCCCCAATGCACGATGTTTCCCAGGCCCGGTTTCAACCAGACCACCTGCATATACAAATCTGATGATATTCCATCAATGTTGTTGTTCCATCAACACTTGTACGGAAATTTCGTTACTGCAGATCTACACTTTATCGTAATTCATCATATATTGGTCAACTATGATACCGTCATCATGTTCGATCATCATATACTGGTCAACTATGCTACCGTCATCATGCCCGATCATTATATGCTGGTCAACTATGGTACCGTCATCATGTCTGATCATCGTATACTGGTCAACTATGATACCGTCATCATGTCTGATCATCGTATACTGGTCAACTATGGTGCCGTTATCATGTCCGATCATCATATACTGGTCAGCTATGATACCGTCATCATGTCTGATCATCATATACTGGTCAACTATGGTCAACTATGGTACCGTCATCATGTTTGATCATCATATACTGGATAGCTATGGTACCGTCATCATGTCTAATCATCATATACTGGGCAACTATGGTACCGCCATCATGTCCGATCATCATATACTGGTCAACTATGGTACCGTCATCATGTCTGATCATCGTATACTGGTCAACTATGGTGCCGTTATCATGTCCGATCATCATATACTGGTCAGCTATGATACCGTAATCATGTCTGATCATCATATACTGGTCAACTATGGTACCGTCATCATGTTTGATCATCATATACTGGATAGCTATGGTACCGTCATCATGTCTAATCATCATATACTGGGCAATTATGGTACCGTCATCATGTCCGATCATCATATACTGGTCAGCTATGGTACCGTCATCTTGTCTGATCATCATATACTGGTCAGCTATGGTACAGTCATCATGTCTGATCATCATATACTGGTCAACTATGGTACCGTCATCATGTCTGATCATCATATACTGGTCAACTATGGTACCGTCATCATGTCCGATCATCATATAGTGGCCAACTATGGCACCGTCATTATGTCTGATCATCATATACTGGTCAACTATGGTACCGTCATCATGTCTGATCATCATATACTGGTCAACTATGGTACCACCATCAGGTCTGATCATCATATACTGGTCAACTATGGTACGGTCATCATGTCTGATCATCATATACTGGTCAGCTATGGTACCGTCATCATGTCTGATCATCATATACTGGTCAACTATGGTACCGTCATCATGTCTGATCATCATATACTGGTCAACTATGGTACCGTCATCATGTTTGATTGTCATATACTGGTCAACTATGGAACCGCCATTATGTCTGATCATCATATGCTGGTCAACTATGATATCGTCATCATGTCTGATCATCATATACTGGTCAACTATAGTACCGCCATCATGTCTGATCATCATATACTGTTCAACTATGATACCGTCATCTTGTTTGATCATCATATACTGGTCAGCTATGGTACAGTCATCATGTCTGATCATCATATACTGGTCAACTATGGTACCGTCATCATGTCTGATCATCATATACTGGTCAACTATGGTACCGTCATCATGTCCGATCATCATATAGTGGCCAACTATGGCACCGTCATTATGTCTGATCATCATATACTGGTCAACTATGGTACCGTCATCATGTCTGATCATCATATACTGGTCAACTATGGTACCACCATCAGGTCTGATCATCATATACTGCTCAACTATGGTACGGTCATCATGTCTGATCATCATATGCTGGTCAACTATGGTACCGTCATCATGTCTGATCATCATATACTGGTCATCTATGGTACCGTTACCATGTCTGACCATCATATACTAGTCAACTATGGTACCGTAACCATGTCTGATCATCATTTACTGGTCAACTATGGTACCGTCAGCATGTCTGATCATCATATACTGGTCAACTATTGTACCGTCATCATGTCTGATCATCATATACTGGTCAACTATGGTACGGTCATCATGTCTGATCATCATATAGTGGTCAGCTATGGTACCGTCATCATGTCTGATCATCATATACTGGTCAACTATGGTACCATCATCATGTCTGATCATCATATACTGTTTAACTATGGTACCGTCATCATGTCTGACCATCATATGCTGGTCAACTATGGTACCGTCATCATGTCTGATCATCATATACTGGTCATCTATGGTACCGTTACCATGTCTGACCATCATATACTAGTCAACTATGGTACCGTAACCATGTCTGATCATCATTTACTGGTCAACTATGGTACCGTCGGCATGTCTGATAATCATATACTGGTCAACTATGGTACCGTCATCATGTCTGATCATCATATACTGGTCAACTATGGTACCGTCATCATGTCTGATCATCATATACTGGTCAACTATGGTACCGTCATCATGTCTGATCATCATATACTGGTCAACTATGATACCGTAACCATGTCTGATCATCATATACTGATCAACTATGGTACCGTCATCATGTCGGATCATCATATACTGGTCAACTATGGTACCGTCATCATGTTCGGTTGCTTTCATCAACAGGGAAGAAAAATGAAGCCTACTCTCTCTGTGATGGATGACAAACTCGAGCGAAACACGTGTATTGTGCTGAATTTGCTGTGCGTTCAGAGAAAATCAAGATTGGTTTACCCTATCACTGCCCAATATGTTAATGTTTACATACTCGAGTCCTGTGTCTGTCCTTTTATATTGTGATAACACAGACAATCTTTTGTATGGATGTATATTCATGAATCTCATTTTAAATTATTGATAATCCTAGATCAAGAAAACATAATGTGATGAGCATGAGTGAGCTGTAGCTGTTGTCTTTGTAATAGTTGACCCGTTCATTGTAGCCGAGCCTTCTCTACAAAAAACCCATTCCAGTACACTTTAAAAACACTTTTCATTATTCTACACCTGTAAATGTAAATGCAAATGAGTTTATTTTCTCCTAACTTATGGCCATAGAAACTGTCAAGAGGAAGATCTTAGGATCGATTTCGCTCCATCAGTTTAAGGCTCATAACTCGCACACCGATTTATATTGCCAGTTTTTGTATTATGTTACTAGAAAATTTCGTCTGGTGAGCTCCTAAAAGGGGCTTCTGATTGGCCTAGGTTCTGGTAATAGATACTATAGTGGTCCGATTACAAATTTAGCCAGCCATGTGATTGGAATGCATATTGCCTGTTGTAAGAGAATCGTTTCAGTGATAATGATGCACCTCAGATCTTATGAAAGTAAGTTATTTGATACAACCACACATTCACCATAACAAAAACCATAATGTTAGTATCTCTTCTAACTACAGAACTTGCATACCAGGAGATTCGCCAACATGTGCATGTCGTATGTTAAATTTCGAAACATTCGACTTTCGAAACTGGCATGTGGTTATTTTGTGTTTTTGTTTGTGTTTTGAGAAAACATTACATAATACATGTATGATCCAAAGCAACATATTTCCATGTGCATTGTAAATAATTATATTGATCATAAACCAAATTTTCACCACGTGTTACAAGAGGTCGATGTAGCAGCAACCGTAGTACAATTAAAATATTAAACATGATTTTTTTTAGAACCCCTCCAGAATATAGCAAATAACAAAATGGTCCATCGTTAACTATTTTATAATTTACAAAATCACAAAAAAAATCTTTAGCACTTTGTTAAGTTTGCTATTCTCGGTGTGAAACCTTGGAAATAACTGTTCAATCAATGCTTGTTTTATAATTTGCAAATTAGGAAAAAATCAGAATAAAAATATAATGCATTGGTAAATCTACAAATGTGTTTATTATAAATATACTCGGTGAAGGGACTCGATGAAATTGCTTCGCGTAATGAAACAATGAAACACAGATTTGACCACCATTTCCCCTTCGACCGCCTCACTCAATTTCGGCGATAAGATCGAAAGACATTAGGACGTCATTTATGTAACAAACGACGTTTAACGAACGTATTATTGCGCCGTAATCCTTCTCCAGCACACGGTGGAAAAAAAAACAACGAACAGCGCTAAACACAAAGGGAAAAAAATGTTGTTGGTCTACTTGCGAACGAACGAGATCGTCTCCTGCAGAAGGAACGAACATTTTTTTTACTTTGTTTTTCCTTCGTTTTACACTATACGGGAAAGAAAATGTGTAGAATCGTTTTGCGTTTTTGCTCCGTTTTGAACGAATGAAACAACTATGATTGGATACGTTCCCTAACGGAATTATTTTTCCCTGACAGTGAAGTGACTAAATGATGCAGTAGATTTGTCCAGCAGTATTCACATATCCAAAACCCTGTCAGTCGACTTCAACTTATCGCCGCTATGAACAACCATTATATATATACCAAGCAGCAAGAAAAGAACGTGGCGGTCGCAACTAAATTTCCTGTTTAACTCATCACCTCGTTGCTTCGATAACACAGCAATTTTGACCGAAGGTATGTGTTTCCATACAGACTGGTCCAGCGAAATCCACTGATATTGGTGCAACATATATTATAAATACAACCGTTGTTAATGATATTATCAGGCAAGCGTGAGACTATCGATTGCCAAATTCCCAGAAAAGCTCGTGAAACGACGTGCGTCAAGCGAAAACGGGGACCACCCCGCAATATCGGTTCTGAATGTTCGTATCCTGAGACTTTGAGCTAGGGGGCTCAAACTTACCTCATTATACCCTTGGGTCAAGCTGTACCAGAAAATGTAACCAAAATCCAAGATGGCAGCTTTCATGACGTCACAGTGACGTCATTTTCAAAAACAGCATTTTTTTTGGTCGAGTTTTCGGTCAGATTTTCCGAATTTTTTTCTTCATGCAATTTCTCCGCAAAAAGTACCTGATAAATTAGTAAATATTAATGTGATGTGAAATAAAATAGTTTTGCCGACATTTCATCGCGAAAAAGTAGAAATGTTGAAGAAATATGACGAAAACAGCACTTTTCTGATACCCCATGTGGCCGCCATGTTGAATTTACCCCTGATCCTCTGCTCGTAGAGTTATGCAAATAATCTCAAAATGACCCCAATATGATAAACTATAAAGTCAGGGAGTTTCAGCCCTCCATTTCTTGTCGTTCCGGAGCACAACAAGTTTGGTAGGGAGGGGGGGGGCATTTTGCCCTTCCCACCAGGCCTGGTACAGTTAATACTATCTGGCATGGAGATATCCTGACAGCCGTCTTTGATGTGTTTTTTTTTATATTTACTTTTAGAGCTTGATTGAAACATATAATATGGACAGTTTCAGCGCCTTCCCACAAGAGGTAACGAAAATAGTCAGGGTGACCAAACAATCCCCCCAAGGCTGGGACGCATCTCTAATCGCCGAAGCGTGGTGGGGAGGAAATCAAAAATACGCAAAAGAAGAGTAGAATTCTTTTTAATATACACATTCTCAAAACTACTGTATACAGTGGAAACCATTTGTGTTTACCGTGATAAGTACATTTCGTAACGCCTTCGTGTACTTCACAAAATGGATAATGTAACACTTGATCTGTACAAGGCAGTTTAATAATTATTATTATTATTGTGAACATTTAATACAGTCGAAACACACATGCTCACTACAATATAAAACAGATTGGCACGATACGATACCATACACAGAATATGCATAATATATATACACTACACCCTAAACAATACACATACGATACAAGTTCACAAGTGGTGGCTCGCACGAAAATATAGTTCATAAAGACTACAAAACGACATATCACAGACACATTCATTGTAGATAGATATATATTCACAATCCAATACGAACCAACGCAATTTCTGAAACAATTTCGTTCTGCGTTCAAGCACATTTGGACCGATATATTCATTTTTACCCCCAGTTGAAATAGTTCACATCGGGAAAATTTGAGCAATCGTTCAACATGTTTAATACACTGTCGCAAGATACGTCAATCGGATATAATACACCAGAGATTGGTTACCCAGCATTGGGACGCGCCCTTATAAAAAGTTTCTTTTTCGTGGACAGATATTGCAAGGTTACAAATATTTTCTTTAAAACCTAGACACTGGACGTGTCTTGGATGAACAAGGTGATATATAGTAAAGGTGCCCTTTACAATAGTAGCTTTTAGAATTATTAATCTGTACGGACCTGACAGCTGATACAGATATATGATTATGGAGATTATGATTATGCGATATACCCTATTGTTTGTAGTGGATTAGAAGGCAAACGCTTTATTGATTAATTGTAAGAAAAGGTCAGTTAAAGAATTGAAATTCCACGTTTGTCTATACAAGCCTTTTAAAGTGTTTTCAATTTACCGAGATTCGATATTCCCACAGCAACAAGCAGGAATATCGAAGGGCAAATTCTGTCGGATTGATCGTATTTTATATAACAGGTTCAAAGGATCGATAATACCGTTACAGTTATAAACCATTTGAAGGGATTTGAAGATTATCTCTGAAATTACATATTCATCTGCGCTAAGATTTGACCAATCAACGGACCAAAAAAACGCAGGCGCCGGTATGCACAGACATAGTGTGCTTGTATTGATAAGAAAGAACGAAACGACCATAGAGAAACTTTCGCTTTTCAGCTTGGAGTCAGACGATCCCTGAATACCGGCTCGTCGATATTTTAACCATATAAATATACCAATGTACATGAGAAAGGACACCCCATTGATCGCTAGCAGATATACAGTCATGAATGAAGATGTCCACCTCATGTGGGCGGCATTATATAGAAACTGACATACCTCACACTCAGATGCAGCTGGCGATGAGGCAATACTGAGAAAGAAAAATACCAACAACATTCCTAAGGAGACAGCCCAAGGGGCCGTTACACACAGGATTTTAACACCACGCTTATAACCAACCCTGTAATATAACATCGGCGCAGCTATGGCATATATTCGATCAAAAGTTAGGCAAATTGTACAACCTACATGCCCATAGACAACAAAAACATCAAGCCAAAAGTATGTGGCCGTGCAACATAATTTAGTATTCGAATCAGCAATTCTCAGGACCGACAGCCAGAAAGGGATTTCAGCAGCTGCAACAATGGGCATCATCATATTCGCCATGGCAATATTTTGAATGAAGTATTTAGCCCTTAAAGTCGAAAACTGGACTCGTACGAGCGCGGTTAATACACAATAATTGAGTAATACCGAGGCACAGGCAACAGTTATAGCAATTCCTTGAATTATGGTTCTTGGCAGTGTCACTATGGTTACTGGTACAACGGGGTTACACAGGATGTCGTCAATATCTTCTTGAACAGCCCCTGTCAAGTTGAAGTCGAAGGAGTTGTTGTCCATTTTCATCTTGTAAAGAAGCCAATCTCAGATAGGGTACGTTTGGCTGTTGAAGAAGAAAGAAAAAAAGAGTCAAGAATTACATGTACATCGTAAATCTTGTCAGGGAGGCCTGTTCATATATCACGTATTTGTTTAAACAAATTCTACTACCGTATTAGTCATAGCGTAACACACATTTCGTTTCAGATTGATCCAAATCTCGCGCCCACAAACTGTGTCGTAATAAAGGCAAGCGCCTCCCCTCCGAACGGTACAATACTAAACGACGAATGACGATTAATTAAAATAGGCAATGTATATTCCGGACTACATCTGCTTGATTACCCCAAAGTAGGCCATATTTATCTGTTGCGTATTAGTCATTATGTACAAGTCAGCAATCGAACGCGTAGCCGTTGAAGTCGAAGGGACGTCCTGGTGTCTTTTTGTCCAACTAGAATATTTCCTTAGCAATTAACCCTACCTGGCCGAGGGGAGAGGGTGGGGGGAGGGGCCATTATGGCCCCCCTACCAAACTTTCTGCACAATCTCCGAAACGGAAAAAAATGGAGAGCTGAATCTCCGTGACTTTACAGTTTATCTTATTGGGATCATTTTAAGCCTATTTGCATAACCTCTCGAGTAGAGTATCATGGGTAAATTCAAGATGGCGGCCACGTGGGGTACCAGAAAAATGAAGTTTTTGTCATATTTCTTCAAAATTTCTGCTTTTCCGCGATGAAAAGTGGCCAAAAGTATTTTATTTCATATCACATTAATATTTGCTAATTTTTCATGCAGTTTTTGTGAAGAAATTGCAAAAATAAAAAATTCGGAAAATCTGACCGAAAAATCGACCGAAACACGCCATTTTTGAAAATGACGTTACTGTGACGTCATCAAAGCGGCCATCTTGGATTTTTTGTACATGTTCTGGTAGAGCTTGACGCAAGGGTATAGTGTAATGAGTTTCAGCCCCCTAGCTCAAGGGGTAAGCAAAATAGTTAAGGGGGGGGGCAATTTCGCCCCCCCCCCCCAGGCCTTGACAGGTCCCAAAAAGCCCAGGCCAGATAGGGTTAAGAGACTATTGATGTTTGCTTTCTCGATGCAGACCGGTCATCGACTTTTACCCAGCAAACTCTCTTCGGTGTTTCGAATCGACTTTCAAATATATCCAATATAACCCAGCTATTTAACCTCACCAACAGTGACATCGCAGCCATGGCAAGAGAAAGTTTAATAGTGCGATGATTAACGATCATATCACTTCAAATTTCTTAGCGGGTTTAACTGACCAACTCCATAGTATACATAGTTTACGCACAGTGCTGTATGCGTTACCCATGCGAGTTTTAAAAGGGATACCCACAGATATACAACGATGGGCGCCTTTAGGTAATATAACTCCACCGACAATCCCTAAAGTTGGTCAAGATATAGTCTATTTTCGATTGTATATTTGAGTGAACACGATCAAAACATCGGAAAACCGGATTTTCTTGAAACTTAAGTACTAGGATAAAGGACTGGGCATAATTAATTTACACGAATCCCGAAAAGCTTATGTTTATGTATACTATGATTGACTTTTTGAATTTGGTGCTAATACTGTTATATGGAATATGGAATAGGTCTTTTGATTATGGACGCAGATATTCTCTAATGGACGAAGGATGAATTATGAATGACGGACCAGACGCTTGTAATCAGATGTACGCAACGCTGCAACAAACTATTTTAAGAATCCTTTGATTTTGGTATAAATACACTAAATCTATAGCCACTAAAATATCAAATTATTCCAATGCCATCAAGGAGTTTGACTGAAATTTATGCACGTCGGGAGGCTATTGTTGCAATTATGAATCATCCAACTGTATACACTGTGCAAACATACTGTGTCTGGAAACCTTGATATAATGAGTGATAAGGACCTAAGAATACTCCCGATGAAAGGACCTAAATATAGAAAGCCGAGAAGAATAAATTTGAAGGCAAAATCTGAAGATGGCCCTGACTGCACTGGAACATTATGTTATTGATTGGTCTAAGCGAAAAAAAGTTGAAACTACAGTACTCGCCGATTGGCTGGACCCCACCAAGAGCACGACCATTAAACAAAAACCCGCTATATTGACAGAAGTACCCTTCCTCAATAAAAACAGGAACTGAGAAATCTCCGTTCACAAGAAGTTCTAGCAAATCTCAAGAGTAAATTCGTCACAGTCCCAGCAGACAAAGCTTCAAATAATATAATATTCATATGTAAATATTACCATTACAGGTGCCAGTTATTAAACGAATTGAGTGTAAACTGATGATCATCAAACACGTCTGCTTAATTCCAAACTGCATTTTAACTTCTTTAAGATTTATTTAACAATCTTTTCTCAAGAAAAGAGATATTTGTCTTTCATCCAATCATACCGACATGCCCAAAGTGAACTGGACTCGATAAAAATCACCATACAAAGCTAGATTCATTGCCGTTGGTAGAAGATGCATCACCAAGCTTATTTTAACACTGTTGACGAGGGCCCTTCAAGAAGTGAAAGCATTTTGGAAAAGGTATTTTGCCACTCTGGCGTTGAATGCATGTGGACATTGAAAGACCCAAAATGTCTTAAGGAAGAACTTGATGTTTGAGGCCACATACCGTACAGACATGTATCCACATGAGAATTTTCGCCTCTCTATACTACCATCCCCCGTCAAGACCATGTAGGCCGTCTAATTTCATTATTAATATCTATGTTCAAGAAAAATGATCGCCGATATATTAATGTCAGAAGCCATAACGCATTATTTATGTCTACATGTACGTGCAAGTGATAGCATTCGTGGGATGATTCTTTGTTTATGAATTTCTCATCAAATATATTGGAATTTGGCAGCACAATATGTCAGCAGCATATAGGTATTCCAATTGATACTACATGTAATTGCCCAGCCCTGTAAGCTGACCTATATCTGTTCTCTTATAAATACGACTATATGCAGGCGCTTTCATAATTGAATTGAATTGAATTGAATATTTATTAACCAAATGAGGTCCAGGCAAGTTAACAAATATAAAAAAGTTGGACTATGCATTCGGCGGGATTAAAACCACAGGGGGCTTGTTCTATCCCAGAATAAGTTACACAATATCATACAAAAGAGCAAAAGGCGCTGTGAAATACAATGGTGAAAAAATATATACCTCAGAGAGCTCATATAATCAATTTATATAGAATACATAATATAATGTATACAATTTTTCAGGAGAAGCTATCTTACAAAAGATGAAAAGTGAAGTAAAAAGTCTTTTACCAAGAGCTGATGTCGGAAACGTAGATGAATATTTGACCGTCGAGACTGCCGTTAAATATAAGATGGTACACGTGCATACAATAAGATGGCCAGTGTGAAAATGTAATTATTTATAGATGTGAACAATGATAAACGGCACAGGTGGTTTACGTGGACTTAATTAATTTAAAATATAAATATCTTAATAAAATGGTATAAATTAGACATATACTTGTATAAGGTGCGACTTCAATCGAAGCTTGAAAACAGACATAGATTGGCAGAGTTTTAAGTCTTGGGGAAGAGAGTTCCATATGCGTGGACATTTAGTTGTGGTGGAGTAGTATGATAAATTGGAAAGATAAGCGGATCTATAGAGATTGATGTGGGCTTTTCGGGCTGGGTAATGATGAACCTGGGATAGTTTCAGTGGTGGAAATATTTGTGGGTAAACACAGAGAGTAGGTAATTATTTATTTCAAGTACATGTAATGGAAGAAGTTTCAATTCGGTAAATAGCGGGTCAGTATGTGCGTATTTCCCAGTTAAACACACAATGCGTATAAGTCGTTTTTGGAGCATGATTAGTGGGGTAAGATGGGTTGGAAGCGTGTTCCCCCAGATAATGTTACAATATGGTATATAAGAGTAAAATAGCGAATAATACAGCATGACCAGTGTCTTTTTGTTGATAAAATGTTTGATGTTATTAATAACGCCAACGTTTCTTGAAAGTAACCGCTAGCCAGTCTACTTCCTTAAGCTTCTCTGCGAACAGTGTCTGTCTGTCAGGGGTAGTCCACCGATGTGCCATGTTGTGTATGTTTTTTCATGTGTAGACAAAGAACGAGTGGTGATGTGAAAGACAGGGAAGTGGTCGGTAATGTCAGAGAGAATGATACCTGATAACAGGTCGTCTTCATGAAAGTTAGTATAAATGTGATCTATTAGAGTAGCGGAATTTGCTTTGAATCGGGTAGGTTTGGAGATTTTGGGAAAGAAGTAGAAAGATTTAAGAGTTTCATAAAATTGTTTTGAAGGGCCGTGACTGTCTGTTTTAAAGATATCGATGTTGAAGTCGCCCATAAGTGTACATCTTTTCTTTTCAGGCTTTAGAGTTTGTAATGTAGGGAGTAGGCTTGAGTTGAAGTAATTGGCATTTTTCCGAGGAGGACGGTAAATAATTCCGACAACGTATGCCATTTTGTTATCTAATATTTCTAGAAAAAAACTTTCAAACTCATCGTTTTGATCCTTAATTGGAAGATCTTGCCTGAGCTTACAGGTTGTGATAGTATCCCTGACGTACAGAACCAGTCCACCTCCTTTTTTAGTGTGTCTAGATAATGGAAAAGCAGTCAATTCAAAGCCATTTCCTTTCCATTCACCAAACGCTATATATACGATCTTTTCGCTGTGGATCATCGCTATATAAATGACGCAGTAAAGTATATATATCCAGCTTCACTGCATTGGAAGGAAACTACAGATAGTCCTAAACGGAACATCAGATTTGGGCGTATATCCCTATAAAAATTGAAGCGGGCCTTCTCTCGCGTTGTCTTTAGGACAAAGAAATCATTACAATTTCGTCATCGTAAACTATCCCGTTCTGGACAATAATATATCAGGGGCCGGGGACCTGCATATGGCGTATACATATCTCGCGTTAAAACGTGACGACTGTAATCAACATTAACATTAGTTAAAACATTAGAAGCAGAGACTTATAAAACAGGGCCATATCATCAAGCGGTTCCACTCAATGTATCTCAAAGTTGGCGATACATATCGAATGCTGATAACAAAATACGAGTGCAATATTTCAGTGGGAAGTGAATATGGCGTATACATATCTCGCCTAATAGCATTTGCTAGATCCTGTGTGAATTGCGGCGATTTTAATCAACGTCCCATATCATTAATGCAGAAACCTTTTAAACAGGGCTATACCAACAAGCGCCTCGACTCAAAGTTTCTTCAATTTGGCGATACATATCACATGCTGATAATAAAATACTAACGTATAGCGTGCAAGACCTATGAGGTTACGTTTCCTAACTTGTGTATAATTCCGCTTATTTCCGGGGCTAGAGGGCATTTGATCCCATGCACTTCAAGATCCGAATGGTGCTCATACGAATAGTCTCAATCAAAGCGTGACTGAGATACATCATTCGTTAGATAACGACTTTACGACGAATATAATAAGGATTAAGAATACTGACCAGTGATACGGATTTGATATTTTTAAAACATCATGATGTCTTGCCGGCATCATTGAAAACTGTTGACCGCTTCTCTTTTGCAGGAAACTAGCCTATGTGTATGTACACTGTGATCATTTTTTTTATGGAATATGGAATTGGTCTTTGAATTATGGACGTGGAGATTCTTTAATGGACGTCGGCTGAATAATGAATGACGGATCAGGCGCTTGTAATTTCGCTGGTCTTGCATGTAAAGCTCGACGTCCTTTCTGAGAATAAAATAGCTGGATACAGGCTTGCAAGAATCACTGTTTTACCCAGATAATTTATTCAGGACGACTAGACACACAAGAATAAATCCCACAACAAGACTTTAAACGAGAAGTGTTATTCCCGAATTTGAATAAAATTCAATCAAAGTCAACGAAAATCGCTAATCAATGCTACAGCATAATACGAATGTTTGCTGCGATCCCGTGAAAATATAGCATGCGAATGGGCTATCTCCTCCCGGTTGACTTTTGAAAAATAAAATGACATTTCACAGTGGAATGCCCATCAGAAAGGTGCTCTCAATACAAGATTCGCCATCCCAACGCAAAAAATAAATAAATACAATAAAGAAAGAAATGATAATAATAATACGAAAAAATCATCTCGAGCTATGAACAGTTTGCAATGGGGCTGATTTTACCGAAGTTCTGAAACAAGTCAGTCACAAGACAAAACCTAGAATAAAGATGACGACGGATACAATTTTGTATAAGTCCATTCTGACTATATTTCTTACAAGCTTTCAGAGAAAAACTTTCTCCATCCTCAGGTAGAGTGGCGATTGCCAATGGAGAATGGAGGATGGAGAAAGTTTTTCTCTGAAAGCTTGTAAGAAATATAGTCAGAATGGACTTCTACAAAATTGTATCCGTCGTCATCTTTATTCTGGGATTAGTTAAACCCCTCCATAGTAGAATATAGACAAAACCTGTGAATAATACAAATAATCCAAATAATGCTATTATTTCATTGAGTGGAAAACTTATGGACATAATCTTCATAGTAATTATTTTGAACCGTAACATTAATTCTATACAGAGCGCGGGCAGCTCAATTGTTTTTCATGACTCTGTAATGCGAGTCCCACCTTTCTCAATATACAATACAAAAATAAGTAATTCTGCACAACGATGCCTGACTGGCTGTGCGGCTCGTGGTATACATTTTTGGTTCACACTTTTTCATTCTGGTCTATTTTTATACTATGAGATAAATATTTAACTTGTGACAGCTCGCATATTATCAACATGAAGCGGTTTGTCATAATGGTCCCCCATGAAATAGTTAATTGATTACCATAATAGTCCTTCCTAGTGGATTTCATGCATATTTACCATATCTACACCAGTTATCACTAGTTACGGAAATTGACGTCAATATGCACAAAAGTTGTTGAAGTGCGCAGAGTAAACCTATTGTTTATGATTGATATCGGTAGAAGGGCAATTTAAAGATGAATTTGAGCATTGATGTGGAAACATGGAGTCAGCTACCGTCATCCATGGAAAAATCCCTCGTCGAAACGAAAGGTGGGTGTTTTACGCCCAACACTATCATCGCTAAATTGCAATCAAGTAGAATATAAAGACAGAGTGAGGGAAGCGGTCAACCGTTTTAATTGATGAAGGCAAAAGATTGCAGTAATCGCCTTATCTATTCATATTCAGCGCAGACACCTTTACAAATGATAAAAAGCAATGATGATATGAAAGATTGAAACAACTCTCAAAGTGCAAAATACAATTACTTTACCCTCTCCTGGTCTAATTCTGGACGACCTGGGAAGAATTGTAACCTATAAATTATACTAACAAATTGTCAGTCGATAAAAACGCATTTTCAGCATTATTTCAAGGGGAATAAAGTTATTGATGAATATTGACAATTTTGCGTCTCCACGAATCAGAAAATATCATCAGCTTTGTCACCCCTGTCACATCCATTACTTAAATGTGGCCCCCAAAAATACGTATTCTGTGTAAAGATTGCCACACCCCTTTATGGAAAGATGCTTCAGCTCTGATTGTCATATACATGTATGAGAATGACAAACACGACTAACCGGTCGTCTGGCAAAAAGAAGACTAATTCCCTTTTTAGGAGTAAGATTCGGATACAGCAATGCGTTCAACATGGGCCTCTGAAAATCACCGTCATAAGTTTGTTTATAGACAGTGTCAAAAGCTGAGAGGGACCTGAAATTATCACTCAACTGTTCTAAAGTGTAGTCCGGGAGATATGTAACACAAATGGGTCGATTGTGCACTTTGTGACAAAAGCATGAAACTTTGCATAGTGACAGAGAAACACAAATTATTCATTTTTAGAGGGGCAGTCCGGCTTGAAAATCCGTAGTCGGCCGCCGTACTGATTGGATTTCAAAATGGCCGCCATCAGAAACGATCAAATTGCTACTTGTACCATCAAACAGAAACACAAAGAGTTTTGTATAACTTCGTAGACAATAGCTTTCTTCAACGAGGCCGACCCTGGCTAAACCTTCGACAACTCGCGTCACAGTGGACTTGGAGGAGTCAGTTGAGCATGATTAGGTCATGCATGTTCATGGACTAGACGCGTTCCTTCGCGAGTTTTATATTGTTAAAACGCCCTATTAGTACACCATCTTGGATATTAATATTTTCGCCATCAGCGAACATTGACGCTTAAAATGGATATCTGATACAAGGCTGGTTTGCACATTGCTTTAGTCGATGAAACTGGTTAAGGGACTTATACTGTGTGAAAAAAATGTTCAGTCGGAGACGACCACCATTATCATACACATGGATAATAAAATACTAACAAAACACTAAACCTGATCTTCAGATGTCCTCGAAATATTCTCCCTACACCTGGAGCTAAACGGCTGAAACTTACCACACAATATGTCTGGGTCAAGCTCCATTCTTTAACCTTGCCCTTCAAGAACAGATTACTATGATGGAGTTTTTGAGATCCCGTCATGCAAACCTATAGTATTATGCAAGCATGTCCAGAATTTGGCAATAGGCTATGCCATCAGTCAGAGAGTTTCAGCTGCAATTTTTTGCAAAGTTCATGCTATAAAGTTCCCCCTACATTAGTATAGAATACATTTTCATCAAATATATTGATATATATTTTTGACGTGATCACTGAAGTTACAATAGAAATACCATATCACATATATCAAATTGACCAGATTATGTTGTCGAGATTATCCTCGAAGTTATTAGGGTTAGCAATCATTCGTGATCCGTGATAGGTTAGGCATTTTTTTGTCGACGCGATGAATTGGTTTTGCCATGCATGTCAGTTGACTGTGCTACCATTGCTTCATTGTTATGCTGAGTTCCATTACCAGATTCATATTTATCATTTACTCCGGAAATTGAATTAGCTCATATCAGTAATCCACGTTATACTTGTTGAATCACAATTTCTCTAACGATCGAACTTAGTTGCACGGTAGAGCTGGTTATTCATGATGTTGTGGACAAAGTGTCACAGTTTGAAGCTGGTTCTCTGGTTGCCTGTCATGCCAGCCCGGTGGCCAAAAGTATGATTGAAATTCAAAGTTCCAGTACTGGCATTCAAAACTGGAAGTTAAACTACTAGGTCTGGTATTTGCATCATTTGTATGGCTGATTCGAGCATGGGATTTCAACGACAAACTGAATATATGAATACTACCATCGAATATACCAAATACAGGCATGACTACATATTTGAATAGCTTATCAATGAGCATTGTGCCATCCTCAAATTATAATGCTTCTTTCCAGCAATGGCCATAGAACACAAAGGGAAACGGTGGCGGTGGTGCCGTTGGCCGTAGAGGAAGTCCTGCTGCCCTTACAGGAGGTCATGTTCCATTGCAGGAAGTTCTGCTGCCTTTTGGCTCTGGGTAACTAGGCGCTGGTCAAGAAAGCTCACATTATTTAAGGAGCGACCATGTCACCCCACTCAGATGTTTGCGAAAAACAAGTGTCGTGAATTGACTTTGCTGATGATAGGTTGGATAAGGCTCATTTTTCTTCTCGGTAATCTTAGTGCCTCTGCCTCTTAACATCTTTAATGGACTAATGAATTGTAAAATGTGGCCTCTCACTGAAAGCGCAGGGACTCATTATATACGTTTGAACAAAATCGACAAAATTCGCATTTATATGTACCGAAACCAGACATCAATGCCGGTACATTCGTAAAAAAAATACTCCTGCAGAAAATCCAAACCGAGACAAAATACTTGCAACTCCCCCAAACAGATATTTTCAAAACTATTTATCGCTTACTTATTCTGGAGCACACACTTCTGTCAAAGCCACAACTCTAATTTCCAATGCTTTGTCCTAACAACCTGACCCTGTTTGGAAACTCGTGTTGAACCAGATAGCTCCTGCACAGCTATAGACTCCTGCATCATAACGATAATTAGCTAGTATGCATGTACATTCAGGGTCAACCATAAGCATACGAAGTAGATGAAAATGGAATTCCATAGTGTTCCATATTAAAATGATTTGCGTATTTGATTCCCCGAGAAATATAGGAAACCCTTTCCTAGGGACAGTAAGGATTCGCTGAACAACAAGAAAAGCAAAACGCTTATGTTGCCAAAATAATTAATGAAATCGAAACCTGTGTCGGAATCAATCTCAAATGTTCCCAAAGAAACATGCATATCTAGAGAAATTTCATGTATGACTTCGTCACCCAAAACATCACTCAAAAATGCCAAGCTGCCGCGAAGTGTCGATGTCCAAGCCACAACTGACCTTGCTGAAGAATGCATTTTCTCTTCGCGCTTGAATTGTATGATTGTTTTCAATTGGGAGTTATTATTGCTGATATATGAGCGCAGGAATTCTATAATTGACGAGGGGTGAATATTGAGTGACAGACTAGACGCTTGCGATGGTTGGAATGAGACTGGGTGTTTGTAGAAAAATCGTCCAGTAAAGTATGAGAGTCTTGACTGAATTATCACAAAGGGAATCATGGTGAGATATCCACCGTACAGACTCGCCGCATGTGGGGTTGGCCATTTCGACTGCTCAGAAATTATCATATTATATTGCGAACAGACGACCCATATTGGGGAAACTATACATGCAACAAGCTTAATTTATTCGAATTATCTGAGATTAGTCTCCAACGTCACTAACTTCACATATTGCAAGCATCACCGATGTGAATACACGATGCCACATGTCAGGTCAATTAAAGTAGACTCTTTGGTAAATACCCAATATGTGACCTACTCCAGATATCAGCTATGTGGATGAGTTGGAGAGATATGTAAAAGGAGGATCAATTTGACGTTTGGGGACTGAAAAGCAACCATATCAGTCTACAGAAAAACTTCTCTTGGCACCTCACTTTCGGACTTAGGATACGGAGGATTCTGGGATGTAGCTTTAGTATCTCAACCGCGCTTTTACTGCAGATGTTTATGTGGAAACCAATGTCTAAAGACATCAAAAACCATTTTAGGCCATTCAGAACTAGAAGTTTGTGTATCTGTTCACGTAAGTCACATAATAATGAAAGTAAGCTGTCCTCGGCAGCCATTTTGAAAAGAAAACGGCCGCCAGCTCGAAATTCATCAGTTCTGATGCAACAAAATTGTGTTGATCAACTTCCTTGAATACGCAAATGTGGGTATAACCGTTTAAATTATCCTCCTA
Source organism: Hanleya hanleyi (assembly GCA_036873755.1). Taxonomy (NCBI): domain Eukaryota; kingdom Metazoa; phylum Mollusca; class Polyplacophora; order Lepidopleurida; family Hanleyidae; genus Hanleya; species Hanleya hanleyi. Next base: position 81,486 of record JAVTVY010025933.1, read on the forward strand.
TGTATCTCAGAAGTCCAGAAATGTGACTTTGTGGTTTTTGATGGCGGCCATTTGAAATCCAAGATGGCGGCCAAATAAGGATTTTCAAGCCGGAATTCCCCTCCTGAAATGAATCATATGTGTTTTATCTATCATCCTGCCAAATTTCATGCTTTTATCACAAAGTGCACAACCATTTCACATATCTACCTAACTAATGAAAAATCCTTTGAATTCACTTTTTCAGCTAGTTTCAGTCCATGCCTATAATTACAGCATGCGCGAAGTAACAGTTTACTCATGGTTCGCATTGCACCATGGGAAGGAAACGTGACGAATTTTGCTATTTTTAGACGACCGGCAAGGCGTTTATTGGAAAACAATCATTAATTGTTTGGTAACAGAGTTGGTTTAACAACAAAATACGTATAGATTCAAAATTATATTACAGAAAACGTACTTTGAGAAAGGGATGCAGATGATAGCTGATTTGTATGATACTTACGGGAGATGGCTTGGGTTCTGATACACGGGTTACTGTTATTTTTTTTTGCATCATAATGCGGAAAAAATAAAGAGCACTTACTCTTAGGATAACCGCTCGACACGGTAAACGATTTCGATGGCCCCCTATAATTATTGTTCTTACTCCTTGAGCTAGGAGACTGAAACTTACTACACAATACCCCTGGGTCAAACTCTACCAGAAAATGTAAAAAAAATCCAAGATGGCCTCTTCGAAGACGTCACGTGGACGTCATTTTCAAAAACGACATTTTTGGTCGATTTTTCGTTTGGATTTTTCAATTTTTTTATTTACACAATTTCTCCGCAAAAACTGCATGATAAATTGGAAATATTAATGTGATTTGAAATAAAATAGATTTTGTCATCGCGGAAAAGCAGAAATTTTGAAGAAATATTACAAAAGCATCACTTTTCTGATACCCCACGTGGCCGCCATCTTGAATTTACCCATGGTTCTTTGTTATCCGGAGATAGCGCAGAAAGTTTGGTAGGGGGGTCATTTCGCCCCTCCCTATTCTCCCCAGGTCAGGTAGGGTTAAAAGAGTGGCTGAGACACATTGTCTATTCCATAAAGACAGAAATGCTTCCTGTGCCTGTGCCACGGAGTAGTATTGTGAAAGGATCCATGATCGAGTGTCTGGGTAGGTGGTAATTGCTAGTGATATGGTTCCCGTGGCTGGGAGGATTCGACAGGTGTAGGAGTGTGTGTAAGACGGGGTGACCCAATTAACTTACAGGCAGTCGTTTGGATTAAAGCAAAGTCATCAGCGACATGGATTTTGCGACAATAACAGGTTTGTTCATCGCTCCTTCGTTTCAAGAAAATTCTTATTTTATTTCATCTATGCCGGTGTGTAATGGCGCTAACGGTCAAATAAAAAATGTATTTCGATTATTGATTGCGGAAGACGCATGAATATGGAATATCTCTACCAGATATTTTGAAAAAAAAGCAAGATGGACTCACAGGGGCGTCATTTTTTTGTGAATTTCTTCGCAATAATAATTTGATGTGAAACAAAATCGTTTTTGCTAACTTTACCTGTGAGAAAACAAACATTTTGAAGGAAAATGATGAAAATATAACTGTTCTGGTACCCCACATGCGCGCCTTGTCAATTTACCCATGTTCCTCAAAATGGATACTTACTACTTTCGGTATATGGCAGTATTTATTAGAAAACATGTGCGGGTCTAGCTAAATTGGTGAACAGTTTGTATGTATTGAAATATCTATATACGGTTGATATATAATGTCACCGAATATTATTATCATTTGCCGGGGCGTTCTCTGTGGGATATACCTACGTATCAAACATTCTCATATCAATGTGGTAAAAAGAGATGGCGTGAAGCGGGAGGATAATGAACTACTGCTGAATATCGACCCGACACTTGACCTTTGGCACCGATATGTGACGTCAGCGCTGTGATGTGATTTCACTACGATTACGGAATTTGCTTGGCAGACGACAATAACAAGAGAGTAAACACACTGGAATGGGCGAGTCAGAGAGCTCGAATGCACATTCACAATCGAACAAACTCAACGAAGATTGTATTTGAAATTGTTAATAATAGTAATAAACATGATTTTGTCTGGACGTTATAATTTTACTATCGGGCCTTCATCAATAATTAGCAGCCCACCATAATCATTAGCGGCCCTCGGACCCGAAGGGTCGCTAATGACTGTGTTGGGCTGCTAATTATTAATTTCGGGCGAATAAAAAAGTACAGTGCCCTATAAAACTCTATACAAATATTGTTATATTATTAATGCGACTTTCCAATAGTTTTGAAAAAAAAACAGTCCGATAATCATAGCATTCGATGTAGTAAAACTAAAGAAACCTGTGGAGCTGTTGACATTGATGTATCGGTGAAACCTCAGGTGTATGCGTTACCAAACAGCAATATCTTCACGCACGAGTTGTAAGAGATAACACATATCGACGCAACATTTACCAAACAACATAGTTTTATTGTGCATTGACATGAATTCAATAGTAATCGTTCTGTCCACGCGTGTACGTAGTTTAAACTTGTGAATTAGTGAAAGCTAGGTGAGTTTACACGGATTTAGGCATATATGTAAACGTAATTGGTGCATTCATCTGCGAATTTTCAAATAGCAGCGCTATGAAGCGTGTATCCACAGATTCGAACCACAGATTTGAAATGTGGAATTTGGTGATAGTCGAGAGAGGTAGAGATGTAGGGTGGATCTCTAAATGTGGATAATTCCTATGGTAGGCTGCATAGCAAGCGTGAGATTCGACATTTAAGTTTCAGCCGTCGTCCATAAAAGTATTTCTGCGTCAATAAACAAAATACCTATTTCGTAGAACAGCTAACACCAATTCCAAATGTGTATGAAATAAAAATAATAAAATCTCAGGATAGTTTCATACAAGAGCCAAACATGTCACATGGTGCCAAAGAAATTCGATCAGCACCTTATGAATGACGCTTTCTTAATATAAAACGTTTGCAAAATCGTTTATTGAACAGGTAAGTACACTGTTTTGGCCACAGTGGACCTTCGTTAATTAGGTGGTAGCTGGTGGCTACAATGCAGTTAACTATTTGAGAAGAATCAGTCATCAATTTACCAGAACAATAATATCCCATCAACTTTCAATTCAGTATTGCGTACATGAAGTAAAGAGGTCATAATGCACTGCCAAAAATAGGGTACTTAAATAAGTTTTTTTACCTCAATTCTAGATAAATTACCTTAAAACAAGAAATGTTTTCTTAGTTTGTCCAGTTTTGCCAGATTTATCTTATTTTATGAAAAATTATCTTAAATAGGATTGAATTTTACTAGATATATCTTGTTATAAGAAAAGTTATCTTAAATAAGATTTATTTTTACCAGATGTATGGTGTGATAAGAAAAGTTATCTTAACTAAGATGTCTTTTCTGTGATTTGTCTCCTTAAAATGTAAGATCATGAATCGAGTGGAAACGGATTGCTACACTAATAGTATGAACCTGTGGTTTCCTGAAAGAAATTTGTCATTGTCAATTAGTAAGAGTTACTGTTACAACTTGCCTGAGATATATGTGAAATTATATCTTCTACTTGAGTGAGGAACATATTTTTGTAATTTAGTATTTTTATCTGCAAGTCCACCTTCACGTGCGGTTATGGTTTTCACATAGGTTCATGTATTTGCCGCCATTTTCAACTGAAATTTTCTGTTCCTCCACAATTCTCGCGAATTATGTTGGTATCCAGGAACATTATTGAGGAAACTCAACTGAGCCTCTCAGATGAATGAGAGTAGTATGATGCTCAATGTGTTCAATGAACTGAGCGAAAACGTCGAAAACGAGATTTGCTTTCTTTGGGAGTGGATTTACAGATATGCAACAACAACAACAAATTGGGAAACATAAACTAGATCCTAGGGGCTTCTGTTGGTGAAAGTGCGGATACCTGAACACAGGCACAGGCAATTAGAAAGTAAGTTTAAGACTGTTACATTGGTTTCAAAGCAAACGCGAACAAATATATGTGTAAAAAGCAAAGATACAAGCTCGACCTCCCATGTGCACAGCAATGTAGAAATGTATTTCCAAGAAAAGCTTCCCCATGTCGAAGAGATATAAGAAAGCAACACATTTTTATATACATTAGCTAATCAAATTATATAATATTTACAGTATAATGGAAAAAAAAATTGAAAATGTGTTTTTGAATTCTCCAGAAGTATTTTGGGGTTGAATAAGCTTATTCATTATATATGTCAGATAGGCATTCAAACCAAAGTCATTGCATCAAATCAGTGACTGCAGTCTATTCAGGAAACCTGTCTTTGTAATGTAAGTTAGTGGCAGGTTGCCTCTGGCAATTTTGACTGGCAGAGTATTTGCATAAAACATCGGATCTGGATTCTACATGGTTTGTAGTGTATTGATTCCTCCGGTGTTTCCTAGTTCTTTCCTTCAGCTTTGGAAGGATATTCGTATATGAACTTGGGTCTATGCTTTAGCTTGCAAGACCTTGTCTGCGACTAAACATTGGGACTTACTCCACCACAAGCACCTGATGAGCACAAAGGCTGGGCAATTTATTTGAACAGTTTAGGTGTTTTTACTATCAAGAGTGCAATATGCTGTTACATTAGTAATGTCTATGGAGAATTGAAGGTGACAGATTTTCTAAATTTGAGAAGTATCCATCATATCTTTGGTGTTTGGCCATTTTGCATGGTTTTAATTATATCAGTCTACTGTCATATTATAATGTACAACTTCGACATGGGCGCGAAATGTTGTGCAAATATATTTTAGTATTATAAATGGAAAGAAATACTTGTCAAGGAGAGTTTTTAAGGATGAATGCCAGAACAAAGGCCTTAAAATATTTAAAATATATTCTTTATTTATCTGTTTTACATATATGATTTACTTTTGCCCTTCAATTGCATGATGATGGATTGAAAGCGACGTTAAATCCTATCACTCCCTCACACTTCAATTGCATGACATTATTTTATCATGTTTTTATTTTACATGTATACTGCTAACTGTAACAAGCATATATTCATGTTCACATTTGGGCAGTAATATGATATAAAAAAACTTTAGTTAAAAACGTTAATTGGATTATAGGGAAATATTTGAAGTGTTTTATTGATCCTGTGGGGAGTTGCGGCGTGGGTAAAATTATTGGGATACCTCTTCTACATGCATAAACTTTTGCATCTAATATGTGCAGACTATTCACTACATGCATCATTTGAATAAAATTTCCCCATCTTCAAAATATTTTTTTGTCATTTAATTTGATTAAATGTTGTTTAGCATGTTTTTTCTTAATTAAGTAAATGTTGCTGGCTCAAGATCCCTTTGTTGAATTTACAATGTAAGATAATTTATCTTGAAGACTGTATACATGTTTTCTTGAGTAAGAATATTTAACTCAACAGCCTTGAGAAATATTTTCTTGTCCAAGTTAACTGCTTTGAGAAATATTTTCTTATCCAAGTGGTCAGTTTTTCTTGAACAAGTTAATTATCTGGAATAAGTTTAATATTCTTACCCCACTCCAAAAATATCTTACTTTAGATTTTATAGCAAGATAAATTATCTTACTGAAGAAAAAATAAGATTTTTTTTCTTAAATGAGTAAAAAGCGCCAAGATAATTTTTCTTAATTAAGATCTTCGAATAAGATTTGTGAATCTTGAATAAGAAAAATAAACTTATAATTTTCTTATCCAAGTAAATATCCATAAGTAAATTATTCTTACCCCACTCCATGATAATTTATCTTATTTCAAGATGATTTTTTCTTAAAATAAGTTTTTTTTCTTCTCGTTTTAAGTACCCTATTTTTGGCAGTGTGTACAAGACGATACCATTAGTATCCCGATCTCGGATGGTCCAGAGAGTCAATTCCGTGCTTAACTGGCATCGCCAGCTTGTAGAGCATGTTCACCTTATATGTCGTTTGTTTCACTATAGTTATGTAAAATGCATTGTTAGTGTTGTTTTACGTTAATAATAGATTCCTGTAATTTCCGTTAACGAAGGAAGGCATTGTGGTCACACTTGGTAGTTTGGGTCTAATACCGCTATTTCAGGAGAGTATGGACATCGCGTTTTGCAAGATCATCGTGGTGTTTATATGAACATCGCAATCGAATCATGACTGGAGATAAATCTTACTTTATAAAGTAACGCGAAAACACATTAGGATCCAAGAATAAATAAATTGATAATTTGGTGGTTAAATAGATCACTTGACGATGGCTCCGGTATGTAAGATTTAAGGTTTTTGTACTGCGTGTGCGAAACAGGAACTCGTGTATTCTTTGTCAAAGGAAAGCCGAAATGACTTTATCTTTCACCCCTTATTTCTGATCACTATTAGGCTACCGTATACATCAATAATTCTAAGACATTTATACATATATCTTTACACAATTAACACTAACCTTCAAATTCTTGATCCGGCTTGATCGAGTAGGAAACACGTACACGTAGGCCACATGCAAAGATGTTGATGGCGTATCATTCAGGGTTGAACGTACAGAGACAACAAGTGAGAGATCCTTGGGTACCAGTATTCTCTGGCTGACCCAAAACACCTTCTAATGTCCTGTTGATTAATCTGCCCCATTTATACGAATCACGTGTCCTATTCTCTCAACCATAGCAGAGGAAAAACGCGGTTCTCCTGTGGAACGAGCAGATAAGATATGCCAATGTGATAGGTATGTAATTAGCCGTATCGATGTAATATGTATTAATTAGCCGTATCGAAAAGCCAACACCAGAGAATTAATATAACTGATGTATATGCAATATACCTTTTCTACAAGAGTTATTAAATGATCAAAATGTCCTGTGGGGCTTATCTAAAAGTATGACAAAGTGTGTCAATTTGCACAAAATTGTTTCAAGGAATCTAGATCAAAGCGAACAAAGACAACAGGGTCCTATAGGAAATCAATCAATAGGGCATTTGTAATCGATCTGGAGCATCAAACTTATTTACGCAAACTAGGCAGTCTATATGAGTTTGCTCCAATCCATTGTCAAAGTAATCTCTTCATAATTTACCAAACCTTGTCTTAGTCTGTTTGTTTGTGTCCACCGTACAACCGAAGTTCTGGTCGAAGTCATGAAACCTCGTCATGACATTTTTGGAGTCAATGAGGGTATTGCAAAACTAATAAAAAGTCCAAAAGGACATCTTACGTCCATTGTTTTAGACGGAGGCCCCCTAGAATTTCTCCAATACAGCTATGAAGTGCGGAAAAAATTACATCCAAGATGACAGTTAAGGCCGCCTGGGAGCACCAATTGCACGGTTTTCATGTTCTAACCTGAGTATATACGCGCGGGTCGTCACAGAACGGTCAAACATTTAGTTATGTCATGGAACTTAACATGAGGGTCATGTGGGTTATCAAAACGGACATCTGACGTCCAATGGGGCGGGGGACTTGTTTGTTTGGCTCGATCTTGAGTCAAGGCACATGCAGCAATGCCTATCGGGAAATGTCGGAAAGGGCATTTTACAGATGCGGATTCTAGAACGCATATTACAGGGAATCTAACTGACATTTAACGCTCACTGGGTGCCGAGAACAATCCATGTTCTCACAAATGTCCTGCCTGGTCAATACAAATTTCTTGTTTCTATCATTCGGGTCATTTAGTATAGATATATAAACGCATATACATTCTGTTTGATTATAGCACACAACATATATTGCAATGAAAAGGGGAAAGCATGGGATATGGAACATAAGCCTACGTTTATAATGCTAACATATTGCGATTACGATGCAGTACGGCAATAGATAATTGGGAAGAGAATACCTACAAAATGATAATTGATCTTGAATATATCGCTATCGATATATATGTTATTAAATATGATTTATCCTTAAACGACAAACTTCTTTATTCTGTATTGGACTGGTGTTTCATGAGGAATTTGACAATGGGAGTTATCTTCCTTGGTTGTGTACATTGGTAAAATTGTCGAGTTCTTTCTGGTTGACGGCATTTGTGAAACTATAATTGGAGCGTAAACTCAATCACGCCCAGCAGTGTTCGATCATTCATCCGGCCTATATCGGCCACATTTTACATTGAAGTAAACACGTTTCATTTCCCCTCCACTTTGTGTCCGCTGACCCAGTTAGAGTGTTACCATGCCCCATGGAGTTACCAGCGGAGGGGGCGAAGTCACGGCCGTGAAGCGCCAAAGTGGTTAGACATCCTGGAGAGGCCAGTCGGGCATTCACCCAAATTCAAGCTGATGGATCGGAAGCCTGGACAACCGATGCATCGAGTACTAGTTCACCACCTGGTCGACAGAGTCACAGTCGAGGAGGCGTTGTTGCGCCTTTCATGGGGATGTCGTAATTGTTGAATGTGTCACCTCTTGCAAATCTCTCGAGTAGCACCTGCTCCTTTAGTCACGCCCGTTTATACTAGCACGGTTTTAACAAACGGTTCTTGGCGGAACACACCTGGAATAATATCTAGTGGGATGGTCAGATATTTATCCAAGACATTCTAAATGCCTCAAACCAGTCCGAGTACGGATTTTCCAGTCAAACAGAAGCACATACGACATCATTGCGTGAGAGCTCCTCACTCAATTACAAGCGTCTAGTCCGTCATTCATAATCCTGCCGTCGTCCCTACCCCAAACATGAAAATCACGAAAAATACCTCCAGCTCAACCCTTGAAAATTGCATGACGTTCCCAACTGAGAGATGATTGACAACCACATGTTCGAAGAGATTTCTGAAAACAAAATACTGTTTGGATAGGTCATCGCCAGGTCGTTTTCATCGTCATTAACACTGAATGATAAAAATTTGAAAAACAGCCCATCCTCGAGACTTCTCAGAGTTACTTCTCTCGAAGTTGTCTGTCCTGCCATATTGAAGAAAAAATACCAAATCTTACAGCTTTTTATTAGCAATTAAACATTGCGGTGTACTTTTATAACAAAATCAATAAAGAAACAAATTCCCAATTTTACAGTTAATATCAGCAGGGCAAATCTCCCATCATGCAGTGTTCTGGGGAATCCCACTGGCCAACAATACGAAATTTGAGATCTATAAGTTTAACGGGGCATGCAGAGGCGGGGAAAACCTACACCGTACAGAATATGAATAAGGCTCTGACATCACAAGGCAAGTGCTTGTCCATTACAGGCACGACGGAGATGACGTGCATGCAATATCACGGCCTGGGTCACGGTGAGTATTTTGAGATTTTATAATCTGCACGAAATAGCTAAGAGGAGAGCGAAACTAACAGTGTCTGCAAATATTGGAGAAAGGGCACTTCCCTCGATGCGAAATAAAAACTTTATGCCCACTTTTCATGGCGGAAAAGCAGAAATTTTGAGGAAAACAACACTTTTCTGGTAACGCACGTGACCGCTATGTTGAATTTAGCCATGATCCTCTGCTCGTGGGGTTATGCAAATACGCTAAAAACGACCCCAATATGATAAGCTGTAAAGCCAAGGAGTTTCAGCTCTTCATTTTTTGTCGTTCCGGAGATAGCACAGAAAGCTTAGTAGGGGGGTTATTTCGGCATACACCGGCCCCCCCCCCCGCCTTCCCCCAGGCCAGATAGGGTTGATGCTTGACCTGCTACACAGCGAAATATTCACCAGCCAGTACTGTGTGGTTCGCAACTGAACAGTACTGGCAGGAAAGGTCCTGTTACCAGCAGGTTTACTGTGCAGTTACCGCACAGTTAGCATCCGCTGGTTACTATCCGGTGGGTGGCTGGACAGTACCATTCAGTTGACAAATGGAGGGTTACCAGATAGTGACTGTATGGTAACTGGTCGGAAACCACAGGTAACGAGCAGGTGAATAACCTGTAAGTAACCAGACGGTGACCGTGCAGTATCGCCTGGTAACTGAACAGTACCTGCCAGTAAGCACCCAGTTACGGGTTCATTTTAAAATGCACTGTACTGTAAGGGGACCTTTGCTGCCAGTTACATTCAGTTGTGGACTGCACGGTACTGGCTGGTGACGATTGTTGATGGTAACCAGCTGGAAATGGCTGGTGAAAGTTTGGCTATGTAATGTATTTTGGACATTTATAAAAGAGTCACCGGTCGTAAAAACGATACCTAGGTATGAAAAACTGCTAACTATTTCTAAACATTGATTATCATATAAAAGTTAATGCCGTTTGGCAACCTACCACCTTTTCTGAATATCATAACCTTCGACTTTTGTATATTCACGATCAATTTCCATTTAAGACAATACTCGTGTAAAATATTAAACCCATTTTGTAAACCTTCAGCCGATTTAGCAAACACAATTGTATCGTCAGCATACAATAGTGAAAATAACTGTAGCATACCTGTGTCTAAACCTTCAGCCCCTCTTAAATTAAACCCATCTTCAAGTTCATTAACATACATAGAGAATAAAAATGGCGACAGACATTCGCCTTGTCGTACTCTTGTTAAGCATGTAAACTCTTCGCTATGTTGATCTAACTCAGATCTAACTCTAGACTTAACAGATTTGTACATTCACATAAGTACATTTAATAATCTGCCACGAATTCCCAGTTTTAATAATTTCAGCCAAAGCAAGTCCCAGATAACATAATCGAAAGCTTTAGTAAAATATACAAAAGCACGAAATAACTTCTTGCCTGTATTTACGAGATGAGTAATAAGACCATGTAGAACAAACAGATTATCGGCTGTATCCATTCCCTGACAAAAACCTGCCTGGGCCTCAATGTATACATAGTATTTCTCGGCCCATTCTCCCAATCTGTTATTTAATATTCTAGTAAATAATTTCCCTAAACCGCTCAATAAAGTTATACCTCTATAGTTAACATCATCAAAATTACCCTTTTTATCTAATGGAATTATGTAACCCTCGGACCATGCCGCACATTAATATTTACTAATTTATCATCCAGTTTTTTCCGGAGAAATTGCATAAATAAAAAATTCGTCAAATCCGACCGAAAAATCGACCCAAAAATGCCATTTTTGAAAATGACGTCACTGTGACGTCATCAAAGTAACCATCTTGGATTTTTTTTTACATTTTTTGGTAGGGCTTGACCCAAGGGTGTAGCGTGGTAAGCTTCAGTCCCCTAGCTCACGGGGTAAAAAAAAATAATTAGAGTTGACCATTTCGGCCCCCCAGCCCTGGACATTTCCCCAAAAGCCCAGGCCAGATAGGGTTAAAGGCGATATTCATCCTCAGTAGACTAGTTTATAAATTTACCGAGATTTCTGCAATACACTCGTTGGAATTATTTGATAAATTAATATTATCAATACTGAACTACGGTGCGGAAGTATGGGGATTCTCGACTGCAATGGCTATAGAACGTATACGTTTGAATTACTGTAAACATGTCTTGGGTGTGCGATTATGTACACAAAACGACTTTATTTATGGGGAACTAGGTCGTACAACGTTGTTAACGAGACAGTTGTACAAGATTGTTAAATTTTGGCTGAAAATTTTATCTATGGACGATGAAAAGATTGTAAAACAGGTTTATGGTATACTTTTAGATGATCTGAAATTTCAACCGAAAACAATTTTGTGGGCCAGTCTATTACGCGATCTTTTGGGTCACTTGGGTTTGTATTATGCTTGACATACGCAGCAAGTGGGGAATGAAACTGCTTTCCTATCATTGGTGAGACAAAGGTTAAATGACGGTTTTGTTCAAGAATGGCATGCTCGATTGTTTTGTCCACTGGAGTAACATTTTATTTTTGAATTAGTAGTTTTTGTTTTCAACCATATTTGGACGTTGTCGCAGTCAAATCTCATAGAATGGCACTGACAAGATTTCGAACCACCTCCCACCATCTTCAAATCGAGGATCGGAAATGTCCTAAATGTGACTTGATTGAGGACGAATTCCATTTTGTATTATTATGTCTATTTTACAAGTTAAGGGTAAAATACATTCCAAAGTATTACTGGCAATACCCAAATATCGAAAAAATGATACAATTAATATTCAATGATATCTGCACAGTTGTAAAAAACCTGTCTTCCTACATTTCAAAGTCATTTAAGTTACGTTCAGAAATTACTAACGATTCATTTATTGAATGTGTGTGTATAGTAACGCGTTTTGCTAACTGTTTGCTGCTCCGCCAAAGATGTATATTTTCTGTAATGTGCTCATGGGCCGGATGGCTTAATGCAATAATACAAGATATACTAAACATATAACCAGATAAACGTCAACAAAAATATACCCAGGTCAGTGGGTTGTTGTTGCTGTGAGCTGTTATGTACCAGATTTATGAGCGCACTGAAACGAGTAAAACGGACAGCGAGGGTGGATTTTTGATCGCACGAGAAACGTGTAAAGACACAAATTTAATGATTCGACGTCAAAAATATATAGAGCGACACTTCTAAAATATGCTGGCGATTGTTTAGCTATCGTTTCAACCAAAATACGTTTCACAGAATGTCTATATATATAAATCATGGGGTTATCTATATAGACCCCCAAATTTCGACTTCACCCTAAAACAAACCCCACTCTCCCGAATCTCTTGTTTTGGGGGCCTGTGGTGAAAACAGTGACCTTCGCGAAAATAGATACATTGAAGAATGTAATTTTAAATTAAATAAAAACATTTTGATCAAATGAACATTTCTAATGGACCGTACATATCTAGCACTCCCTTGGAGGATATGGTGGCCTCGCTTTGCATAATTGTATTAGGAATATATCCACACTACTCTCTGTGACTTAGTAGCTTTGGTTCATTTAGCGCTGGCTCGGAGGATAAGGCGGCCGCATTTGCAAAAAAACAAGATAGGAATGGATCAGGGAGATAGATAATGTAATATCTAGGCCACTGTTACGGTGGTGAGCAAAATAGATGCGGACCTAACGGACCAACACAGAGATGTAAATTGGTCGTTTTAGTTAAAGAATATTTAGCGCTGGTTCGAAGGGAGTAGCGATCCCGCACTAAACGCATAAGATATCTGGAGCACTCTTAAATTGCCAAGCAAAAGATGTGTGGATCTGACGGGCCAGCAAAAAGTTGTTTGAATTACCAGTTTTTGGCAAGTTAGCCCAGTCTCGGAAGGTATATGTATGGTAGCCCCACTTGGAACACTAAAATGGGTTGGAGAGCAAACTGAAACTGCGTCACGGAACTTGGATTGACCCATCCAAATTTGGCGCTCAACAGATTTGTGTACTTAACGGACCAAGTAACATTTAGCGTTGACTTCGTTGATATGGTGGCTCCACTTAAACAATTATCAATCCTTAACGTCGCACTACGATGGTATGGTAAATTACCTTAACAAAATCACTGGGAGCCCCAAACTGGCATAACGCATGCATGTGACCATAGGGCAAAGTGAGATTGACATATTTGATTGAGATCACTGGATAGGAGTTTTTTATCACCTAATGGTTTTTAACTACCATAACTCAAGAATGATTATGCCGAAGCTAACTGATCTGACGCTGAACACATATATACTTGGGCTTTTGCCAATATTGGCCTTGCCATATCTTCATCTATCATTACGGTTCCACCATGTCTCAAGGATATACACGAGTACCAAACCTGAACCACATAGGCATGTGTTCATGGTACGAAAACCTGATAAACATGAGTCAGATTGACTTATATTTTCTGAGTCATTGCAACATGTACCAGGGCAACTGTCAATTTTGTCATCAAATGCTTGTTACCACATACTGCTTGTTCTTCAACAAGGGCCCCATTTTAACACCACCAAGGCCGTGGGATTCTCAGAGTTTCGCACCATTCATGTTAAACAACTATCGTACAGAAGATACATGATTTTCTAAGGAAGATATCTAAGCCACTCTTAAAGTGTCGAACAAAATATTGGTTGAAAAAAGAAAATTTAGCACCGGTAAGCATAGTATGGCGGCCCCACTTTCAATACCTCAAAATGAGTCCTGGAAACATGTCTCAAGGCGTCAACCATCGATTTTAGAATTAAGGCTGAAGATACGGGAGTAAGTAAAAAAACGTTAAAGTGCGATTGTCGACTTCGGGTGAATAGATATGTATATTAATATTTTTAACTCTGGGTCTTTGTTGACCATATGTACGCAGATTTCTTTGGGGACGTTATTTAGGGGAAGTCCCTGTCTCACGTTACCGGGTTCACATGAGAAGGGACTGGATAAGGCGATCAAACTGTCATCAACTGCCAGCCATTCCGGGTATTCACTAAGGCATTTGTCAGCTCTCGACAAGTGATGTACAACTCGCGCTACGCGCTCGTTGTACATCGCTTGTCTCGAGCTGACAAATCATGATGTCCCACTCTATAACATGCAATAATTGTATATTATATCACGTATTTAAGGAGAGAGAGAGAGAGAGAGAGAGAGAGAGAATTAAGGTTTAACGTCGCGTTCAGCAGTAGTTCAGCTATATAGCGACGATCAAACAAAATTCTAAGTATTCCAACAAAACAAGTCAGTAACCCACCAATCCAGATGTACTCAACACAACACACCAAAAATATGTACGTACATTACAGTTTATACAACTAGCCGAATTCTCTCAAATAACTCAAAATACTGTCTTCTTTTTCCCGACTATAACTACCTTCTAAAGTAGCGGCTTGATAAAAAGGTTCTCTTACAATCTCAAAATCCATACAGTCGATCAGACAATCTTTCACTGCGAGATCTTTGTGGCATGAAATACACCTTGGGGTTGGTTCTTTTCTATTAAATGTTCGTGGGTTAATCGTATATGGCCGATTCTACATCGCCTGATAATGGCTTGATCGAAACATTTTCGGCTGCTCAGATGAGTATATCCTACAGTTTTTCGGAACTCATGAAGTTTGTTTGTATCCACAGCATCCCATAAAGATTAAACAGTTTTCTAGTTTTCTCACATAAGCACAGATAGAGGGCCTGGCATCGATATATGAGATTCCGACAGGATCAACCTCATTATCTAGGACTGCCTTACCCATTTTATCAGCTTCAGTATTGCCTTTGATTCCAAAGTGCTAAGCAATCAACAAAACACAGCATCATCCTGTTGGTGAAATCGACGGTCCTATAATTGTAGAATTCTCAAGCTGGTGAGATTTGTTGAAATTCCACTCTCAATCGCTTGAATGCACGGCAGAATTAAAGTTTAACGTCGCGTTTAAAGTCAACAACCCAGCAATCCAGAAGTAATCAACACAGCACACCAAAAAAACATGCACAAACATTAAACTTTTTCTTTCAAATAACCTAAAGCAGTCTTCTTTTATCCGATTAAAACTCTTCTAAATCAGCTGCTTAATAAAAAGAATCTCTTATAATCATAAAATCTGTACAGCCGATCATAATACGTTTCAATCTCTTACAATCATAACATCTGTACAGCCGATCATAATACGTTTCACTGTGAGATCTTCGTGGCATGGAATATACTTTGGGGCTGGCTCCTTTTTTAGTAAATTTTCGTTAGTTAATCGAGCATGGGCGATCATGGCTTGATCGAAACGTTTCTAACTTCTCAGATGAATATATCCTACAGTTATTTGAAACTCCTGAAGTTTGTTGTTATCCACAGTATCCTATAAAGTTTGAAACAGCTCTCTCACAGAAACACAGATGGAGGATCTGAAATCGCCATATGGGATAACCTCATTATCTAGGGCTGCCATGGCTATTTCCTCAGCATTAGTATTTTTTTTGTTGCCAACGTGGCTAGGCAACCAACAAAACAACATCAGTATGTTGATGAAATCCACGATCATATAATTGTAGAATTTTCAAGATGGTCCAATCTCAATCGCTTGAAGGCATGACAGTGAATCGGAGAATATGACATTTTCCTTCTACAGTAGACCCGATACCTTATAAAGCTAACAATAGAGTTTTGCCTTTGGCAGTGGAAACAGATCTTCTACCTGGAAGTCGAAAGGTGGTAGGTTCGGAACTAACGATAGTAGCATCTACAACTCTCTCACCATCGCTAGAGCTATCTGTATAAATAGCTTGATGCGATCTGTATATTTCTCCCAACAGACCAAATTCTCGTGTCGGCCTTTTTATATTTCGCAATTGTAACATCTACTTCTATTCCGGCTAACTGCCATGATGAAACTGGTAAGATCTCGTTAGGTCAAATTTGAATAAGCTTAATACCGGTTGCTACAATGTGTAGTTTCATTCGAATTCCAAGAAGTGGAATAATGGTGGGTATCTATAAATACAAATCCACGTCTTGAGGGTTGAAGTTCAATTATACGCAGGATTTTAGCGCATAGATCGCAATTTTGTGATATATTGCAGTGCAAGATTAATTCGTCGAAGTTCTAAGGAATTCAACTGCTTCGACATATAAGCTTTCTTTAGATACACCGTTGTAAACAATAGAGCCATAATCAAGCCTAGAACGAATAAGTGATGGATATAAATGAAGAAGCGTCTGCTGATCTCCTCCCCACTTATAGGCTAAGCTGGCAACTGCCTTCAACAAATCAAGAGCTTTTGTGCACTTAGATTTCAAGAAATTTGTATGCGATAAGAACGTTAATCAAGCAATATTCCAACGAATTAGACTTCTTTTACTACCCATATTTCAGTTCCCTTTGACGTACATTTAAGTACTGCATCTTTGTTATGGAAATACTTTCTAAAAAAGTGTATACAATTTGTCTTTGCTCTCGAGAACTTGATAACATTTTCTAGACACCATTTCAGAATTCTCATCTTACATCAACACGTATGCACCTGCCTCCCGCCACCCTCCCTCTCCCTTACACGTGTTCGCAGATATACATGTATATATTGAATTATCTATCCTTCAGACACTCGTTGTAATCAAACACGATTTTGCAACCGGTATATATATATATTACATTGTAGGAGTAATCGTGACATGCTTACTCTTCTATCCGGAGTTCTTAAACGGTCAAGGGACCTACGCGCTTCCCGCAAGTAGGCCTAATTTCTTACCAGTTATTTCACCATTAAATACAATAATTTAACCGTATATGGCCTGGGGGCGGGGGGGGGGGGTGGAGTCGAAATGGCCCCCTTACCAAACTTTCTATGCTATCTCCGGAACGACAAAAAATGGAGAAATGAAACTCCATGACTTTATCGTTTACAATATTGGGGTCATTTTAAGCCTATTTGCGTGACCCACCGAGCAGAAAATCATGGGTCAATTAAAGATTGCGACCACGTGGTGTACCAGAAAAGTGATTTTTTTCGTCATTTTTCTTCAGAATTGCTGCTTTTTCGCGATGAAAAGTGGACAACAACTATTTTATCTCACATCACATTAATATTTACTAATTTATCATGCAGTTTTTTGCGAAGAAATTGCACGTGTAAAAAATTGGAAAAATCTGACCGAAAAATCGACCAAAAAATGTCGTTTTTGAAAACGACGCCACTGTGACGTCATCGATCGAAGCGGTCATCTTGTTTGTTTTTTACATTTGCTGGTAGAGCTTGACCCAACGGTATGGTGTGGTAAGTTTCAGCACCCTAGCTCAAGGGGTAAGAAAAATAATTGGAGGGAGGCCAATTCCCCCCACGGTCAGGATACGCCCCCCAAAAAAACAGGCCAGATAGGGTCAAAATGTGGACATAACGGGACAAATCGTAACTTGCAGATATGGAACATTATATAGAACAAGTCCATACGAATTAATCAAGTACATTTGTGAAACAGAAGCGTCTAGTCCGTCAATCAATATTCAACCGTCATCCATCAAAGAATTTCCACGCCTGTTATGCTTTCCTGGGCCTTTCCTTCCCCACAGTTTGGCGCAATTATTGTGATTTATGAGAAAGCAGCAATCTTCCCCTTTGACCGCAGTTGTCATACTGTACTATAACGGTACGTTGAATTTAGGAGAAAAATTGTAGTGACTACAGGCACTTAAGTAAAGGATGCTATTAGGTCCTTCTTCGTGTATTGTATTTATAAAGAAATAGCAGCGTGGAAGTCTTCAACATATACTTCAACATAGACTTAAAATTATAATTTACTAGCATATCGTAATAATATTACACACATCAGAAAATCGGCTTCACCTATTGAAGATGATTTAACTCTACAGATCCTCATGTCCGGGCTTCTGGGATATTGTGCTGGCTCTCGACAATCGGCATCGGTAAGTAGTCATTGCTTGCTTTATACTATTGGGTTCTTTCGTCAAATATACACCTTTGGACTTGTTTAAAGGGATAGAAAACCCTAAGGCGACGCATACTAATATCTAAAGAACTATATCTTCAATATTCGAAAAACAAAACAAATCAGCTTTTCTAGTAATTTCGAATGAATGAGAACGTTTTGAACATCAGAGCTATTGCCTAGATCAAGAATCCGTTTAGGGCGCCATTATAACAAGCCTGAGAGCCGTTAGCCAATGCAAATCCTTGAAATATCACCTGACATTATTCCTGCAGCGCAGTTGTGCTCCAGACAGTGTAGCTAATAACATGGAGACCAATAAGGTAGTTCGGATTGTCAAGTGCGCATGTCACATGCGGGCTTAGGAAAGAAAAACAAAGCCACGTGGTTAAACTTTTGTATATGACGGCTGTTTTCTGCCGTTTCTGAAAATTTTTCGGCAAATTGTTTTTTTTTGTGACAGAGTAAATAAATACAGGTATTCGCGAAAAGAGGGAAGCCAAAAAAAAAAACAAGACAGCGCATTAAATTCACTCGCAGAAAATGCCAAACGATCGCAAGCATTCGAAGAGGTTCAACATGCACTGTGATTTGCCTGTCAGAACTCCGTTTGGTTTGCGTAGCGAAGTCAGGTGTGGAAAAAAGAGCTTTGAAAAAGAGAACAATAACTCTGGTCACCTGCTAGGCTTGAATTAATCAGAGGGCCCGCTTGAGTACGTGAGTGAATTCAATTAAGTATGTTGACTATGTGTTGTACGGGTCCCACCCGTTGTGAGCCTCGACGCGGGAACGCGCACAGCGACCAGGAAATGCGGCGCAAGTTTACAGCCTTGCCAGTCAGAATAACAGGTCTTTTTTCCTTATGTGCGACTAAACAGAGGTAACAAGTTTATATTTTATTTTTCACGGGTGCATAAAACCCATTTGAGACAAAAAATCGCGCAGTCGGGGGGCCTTTTCAACTCCTACAATCTTCCACTGTCAGCCTATGTTTCCACGCTTCTGCAGGCCAGCGACACTTCAAACTACCTTATTGAAAATTATTGTGTCGATGGCTTTTGACAGATCTGTAGACCTTTCTTTATGCTCGGAGACATTTGAATATCGAATTGATATACAGGTTGACATGTGGCATTGTGCATATGATTTCACGAGCTCTCTTTCTGTGGCAGGAAAGTCAGGCCCCATCACCCGATAGCGGTAGAAGAAACGCTGCTAATGCTGCCGTTGTTGTTGTTTAATGCTTTACCTTAAGGGATAGAGCCCGAATGACAACGGAATTTTTGTCGCAGCGCCATCTACATAAAAACCGTACGACCTGTCAAACGTCACAGTCATTCCAACATGTCGCAGATAATGAAGTGTTAAAGTGCGAAAGATAAATCGGTGTTTACTCAACTGTAGAATTTTGCAAATTTTTTCTACCGGTGATTTTTGAATCTGATGGCATAATTCTGTCACGCCGGGTACGAGTTTTCGCAGAGTTTACTATTCCTTTAAGAGACTTTACATATTAGTTTGTAAATTTCATCTTTAGAGAGTCGAACTGCATGTTTTGTTGTCTGCTCGATTTTATCGCCGGAAAACACTGGAAATTAAAAAGGACACTTGCCAAATAACACCACAAACTTAGTTTCTCGTCATGCCAAATTTCTGTGCTTTTCGTATAATCGCGATTTGTCGTTCGTCTTATCGAAATTACGAGTACCTGGGCTACAGTCCACGTCAAGGTTGTTCGATACTTTCAGCGTTTCACTCACTTGATTTGCGATGTATCTTTCTTTTATTATGCGGCAGTTCGGGATCTATATGGTGTTCTGCATCATCAGCTGTGTTGTGGCCGTGATCTACAGCACCTTCACCGTCATGATCGTATCCTACTATACCGAATGTGAACGTTCCTATATCTGCATTATTATGTACGCTCAGGCAATTCTCACGCTCTTGGGTGGGATAGTCTCCCTGGCAGGTTCAATCCTCAGCTGCACCGTCTGCTGTGGTAATCAGGTAAGCTGGGTATAGAGCAACAACAGATATCAGGTAATCTTAAATATACTTGAGATACGAGATTAATCTATAACGCTAAATACCGTGAACAGATCACCAATACAACTGGTAATATCACCTGTTGTTATGTTAAAATGTTGTATTTAACGTAGATTCTGTATATTAGCATTTATTTCGAACGACCGCTATTGTATGGTTTATGAATGACAAACGTGACTATTAAACATTTGCCATTCATGCACGATACATTCACCATACACCATACAATTGAGCGGCCTTATCAACCATGTTTAAGTGTGTTGTAAACTTTTTGTGTAAACACACTGAATGAGTGTGATGATTCAGAACATCCTTATCAACATTCATTTTAATACAATAGAGAGAACACTAGAACTCGTGTTCTCAATTGACCAACTCACGCCTTTAGTAAATTATGTATAATGATGTGGGCTGTCTTGAGAAAGCATTGAGAAAACTCAAGACATGCAATTGTACGGCTCTATTCAGCTCCCCGTAATGTACATGTATCTGGCGGATGAGATTTCTTCATGGTACTGCCGATTAAGTTAAAACATATCATTCTTCTTGTGTTCCCTATCCACATCATAAATTAACAAAGGAACACATACAGGGAATTGAGTTGTTGCTGTGAACACTCGAATGACAGTGTTATTTTGTTTATCCCTAGGCCAAGCTTGGGCTTGGAGTATTGTCGACGTCTGTCCGTTCCTGCGTCTCCGATTTCTCGTTGAGTTAGTGGCACCGCTATGCAGTTGAATAATACGCGTAAACTACTGGGTTTGGTTAACAATTTGTTGGCCTGTGGTACGAATGAAACAATAAAGTGAATAGAATACCCGCAATTAAACTGCATTAAAGAACCCTTTCGCTTTCCGAATTTAACACGAGAACGTGACCAACGCACAGTGTGGCAGAAAAGATGTTCAGCTTCTAATAATAACATCAAGGATACATGTTAATATCTACATGCATGCACCTGCTTGTTATTTCGTCTAATGCAACCCACACTCAATTAACTTTAAACGTGGATATTGGTCTACCATATTCCGAATGAATTTTAAACGAAGTGCTTGTACAATAACGACATGATAGCCATAATAATCCTTATAAAAAGTATTAAGTTAAGTAAGAATTTTGCACAGTCATCTGGTTAAAAATTACAAGGGAGGGAGGGAGAGAATTTGGCTTAATGTCACACTCAAGTTTGTTTCACTCATATGGTGACAGTCAGTTTGGTTGGTGGAGGACACCGGAGTACCCGGAGAGAACCACCGCCCATCGGCAAGTAACTGACAAACTTTCACACATGGGCCAGCTGGGCTTGAACCCGTGCCGGTTCAGCGGTGTAAGGCTAGCGGTCACCAGCGAAGCGCCTAAGAGTCCACCATCATCTGGCAGGTTCACTAAACAGCAACCTTTGGGAACCCTAGAACTTAAAAAGGTCAACCCAGAACGCTCTGAGGTCAAAAATATAAAAAAAATAGTCCTTTCGATTCTGAAAATAATGATATTTTTTTCATAATTTTGTGCAGTCTGGTTGGCGAGATATTGCCGTTTGAAAGGTGAAAATCGCTCTCCTGTCAATTCCAGCTGTGACGTCACGGAGGGAAGCCGTCTTGTATTCTCTATGTTAAAGCCGTATACCACAGTCGTAAGTAGCTGCTGATTTCTGGAGATTTTCGGAGTATCGGGGCATCATTTGTTAAATATGCCGCGACGTTGTGTAGTGGGAGGTTGCAGTTTTACTACAGATGACGGTGTTAGTATTCATTTGTGGCCTAAAGACGAGAAAATCGCTGCAAATTGGACGAAATTTGTACGCAACACGAGAGTGTGGAAAGAGGGCCCGAGCCAGTACTCGTATAATTTGCTCGGCACATTTTGACAGAAATTAGACATCATTCGAGGACATCTACAGCGTAGCAGTTGAATTCGGGTACAAACCAAAACTAAAGAGAACAGCTATTCCAACTATCAAACCTAAGAACAATCAGAATGTGACGGCAAAGAAATCGGACAAGGAGAATCTATCACGGACATCGGCTGAACGAACCTAGCCTGCAAGCGAGGCCTCGGGCAGGGAGACGGCTGTACATGCCCTGCTCGCTCTCGCGTGGCATTTGTTGCTTGAGCACCTACAGGTTAGACTGGATGAGTCTCTATTTCATATATACTATTTAATAATAATAAAATGATCTTTCATAAATATATATACGTTTGATAAGTAAATAAATAAAAAAACACCAATTGGAGTGAATGGCTGTAGATACAGAAGTGATAATAATACTTTCATAATCCCTTGACATTTGAGATTGTGGGAATATCATTCGATTTCAATTTAATTGGGGTAATTTGTCGAAAATTGAGCAAATGTGAATGCCGATCCACTCACCACGGCTTACTTTTCGCCATGAATGTCCAAAGTTTTTTTCATCAAACTATATAATTCTGAAATTGGTATTTCATGGGGATTATGGGAAACAAACAAAATTCAAATCGGACGTATATCAGTAGAGTTATCAACAGTTTACTGTCCATACTGCCGAATCCCGGAGTTTATCCCTTCGAAAAGGCTGCCTCGGTCAGTAACAACAATAACAACACAGATGTGCTCGTTCTTTACATCACAGAATCGTTCTACATTCAATACAGTTTGAAATATATGGACATTTGGTCTTATAGATGACGATAATAAGGTTTCCAGTCAAATTGCATACCAATCTGTATTCAACAAACGATCTCTCCGAATCCTGTCGTCGTCGAGTTCCACGTTGTCAGAGTGGTTGTCACTGTCAGAATCGGAGCCGTACGGCTCAAATTGATAGGGCTGAATTCCGCCGTTGGTCTGCAGACAACTGTTAATTTGCCCGTCATCATCCTGCTCTATGTCTATTTCATCTTCCTGGCGAAAAATATTTCCATCTAAGCAGCTGATATCGCTCGAATCGACATCTGAACCGGAGCTCTGACTGCACTCGCTTTCCATGTTATCCGCTGTTTTTTCTCAGGCAACTGCCCTGCGTGACGTCATCAACCCAGCTGCGAAAGTGTGAAAAAGTGTGTTTCTGATCAGATTAGAATTTTTTCAATATTTTTTTCATACAAAGTGAAGTATGAACTATGATTTTTAAGGATTTTTAGACCAAAAAAAATCCGTTTGGGTTGACCTTTAAAAGTTAAAAAAATTCTCCACAGAAACACACATATGACACTAAACTTTACATTCTAAAAGCTCTTAATATATTCGAGATTACAAACAAATTGTCGTTACTGTACATATATTTAATAAATAATTTCAAATTTTCAATTCGTTTAGAAATAATTATAGATATCTTTATCAAAGAACATGCCGTCACACTAAAATGTTAATGTCTTAGATTTCTGGATATTTTTTTACGTAATTCAAACGATTGGAATTCACCAAATTTACCACACCATACATTTTCAAAACTCATATCAAACACATATCTGAACAGTTTGACACACTTATTTGGACTACGAATATATCTGAATTCGGAATAAACGGGTGTTCATTCATAGTTAATGATGTCACTGTTAAATGCCACAAAGTGTATTATACCGATGAAGCGATTCATTTCAAAAGTATTTTGTCTAATTCGAGTAATTAATTACCGGATCATTGCAGTTTTAAGTTTAACTCACATGTACAACTACTGCAAGCTTACAACCGATCAGAACGTGCGAAAATCATCGAGAACATCTCTGCGAGCCCCCATCCTAGTTTCTAAAAACAACTCTTTTCTCGTCGGCCGATTCGCGGTCCAGGGTAATGAAATCTACTGCCATTCCCTGCGCAGTATAATTAGGGCACATCTATCCGCACTGAGATCGATTGCTTGTGCATATGGGAAAATATTCTACTTATCATGAGTGATGCTCTTGCTATTGAAGAATTCTCTAAAACTGTTGGCAAAGCATCATGTTCCAGGAAATCTTTTAGTATGGACGCAATGTTCAAACTATTGCGAAGCCCTCCACTATGTGTGATAATTCGTGTGAATTCTGTTGTCAACTTTTAGACATATCATGCAATAAGCTAAACTATATTCAAAAGCATGATCCAGTGTGAAGCCTGGTGTGAAGTTCAGCTCGAGAGATTGTCACTTCTTATGATGTTTATCGTATTCGACAATTTCAATAGCGTAAACGTCGAAAAGGCAGCAAATGCGTTATTCTGTTCTTCAACGGCATGGTTTCTACCAAACCAGCGTACAAGTAGTTGTATGCCTACCTCAGGCCATTGCCTGCCAACATCCAGTTTTGATTGAATAGCGGTCGATCAAGTTGAGGCGATATGATTATCTGGAAGTGATCAATGAAATATTAGTGCTGGAAGGTATGATTTATGCTGTGCCATTTGAACATATGCAATACAAACGCAACAACTGGTTCCCAGATCAGTGGCTTATATGAAAATTCCGCCAGAAATAATGCCTTTAATGCTGAATCCACCACCCTATTTTATCAGATAAAATATTTATCAAACATTTTGTCGCCCCAAATACCAACGAGTCGCGTCTACTTCTCTGTTCCACGAAACAAGGAAGAACGGTTACTCATCATCTAGCCACTAGAAAAACATTACGTCCTTATCCAATTAACAAAGGAGCTGCCCAAAATCTTAGCGTAAAACATACATACATATGAAATCCAGGCGAAACTTTTCCCACTGCAGAACCCATTATATACTTTGTAAATATGACTCGATCATACCGGCTTGTCTTTAACGTCTTCTTTTCTTCCCCACACACTACATCAATTGTTTGTCGTGGATCATTCGTAAGACAAGGAGGATGTTCTATGTCAAAACAATATTTGGCTTATTGCTAATATCTAGTAAAATGAGCAGCATTCAATTCGTTATTGTTGTCAGTCGCTCCTTCAGTATTGTCATGCATTTTAGCGATTACTTATGAAGAGGCTTGTAGTTGTCCTGTGATTTAATACACGATTGTAACGGGAAAGCAGTTTCTTTGTTTTCCTGTGTGTTTATCTAAGTAACTCATTCTGTTTTTTACAGTCACCTGATCCGCAGGTTGGTATGATACCGTACATGTACACTGGTCAAGGTTCAACCAACCTCGAACTTATTAGGGTCGACGAAAGACAACTCGAGTGTGGTGACCACCAGTTCGAGAATCCACAATACCCATAGTATCCTCAGGATTTGCAGTTTCGCCGGTTCTGAGAAATGCCTCACAGGTGCTCATGCAACGACAATATTTGCAATCCACGCAAGTCAGTAACAATAACATAAAATAACGGTATGAACATAGGGCGACTTCGCAAGATGCTAAACATTATGATACATGCTCAGTATAATGTTTGCATCGAACACACTGATATGGACGTCCAAGAAAACAAAGTCTTGGACAAATTTGTGCTCCCAGAGCCGAAACTACTTCGTGAACGTGTTCAAAACCTCAGTGACGAGAATGAAACGCTCAAGCAGAGAGTTCTGCAAAATGAACGACATGACAGAGGGTATAATCTTCGGTTTGGAGGCATTGAGGAAAAGCTCACAGAAAACCCAACAGAAATTGTGAAAGACATAATCCAAAACAAACTTCATCTGACAAATATTACTCTTGAAAATGTGCATCGTACCGGCGTGAAAAGGTCAAACAAGTCAAGACATATCGTCGCAAAATTCATTTACCGACCATAACGCTTGGAAGTACTACAACAGGCCAGAAAAATGGTGAAGGAAAGCCCGTTATTTGTCACTGACGACCTAATTCCGGAAGATAGAAGGAAGAAGAACATTTTCAGGGAATTCATGAATCAAGCATACAGCGAGGGCAAGAAAGTGCGTTTTGTTCGGGGTAAGCTTTATGTCAACGGCACTGAGGTAAGAGAAGAGGATGTTCCCCATGCTGCACGGGTTCATATCAGTCACCAATGAACATTATAATGTATAAATATGCAGTATCAAAACTCTATCATCTGTGAAAATTTAAATCTTGAGCTCCAATTCCTTGACACACCATTGTATGCGACCACTAGAGTGTCCAGATTCTGCTCATATTTACTGAGATTTGTACATAACTTTGCGTATAACTGAATGTAAATTTGTAATTAATTTGCTGCCGCTACATTTATGTCAATTATTTATTGCGATAGAAGTGCTAATCAAAACATTTTACCATGAAACAGCATTTCTATCAATATTAACATTTTTTCTCTTTTATTTTTAATTATTATTTTATGTCTTCTCTCTTGCCCACCAAGTGTATTCCTCCATATACGTAGGGCCTACATGTAAGATTAAAGGTTAGAACCTGTAAGTATAGTGTATATATTTGCCTTGTCGAAAACCTTGAGTACATCACCGCCTTGTAAATCCTATTACCATTACGTGAATATACTAAGCTATTGTCTTCAATGTTATTTTCAGGACTACATATACGCGATATTTGTACAAAAACAATGTATAAGTTGGGACTCACGGGGCCATAGGCTAACGTGCGAAACGAACAAGGTGAACTTCACACTGTTTAAGAAACTTCCTGACGATTCAATTGTATTAATTCTCTTTGTTTCATGATGTACATTTCGGCACACGTTTAGTCAAAAATATCCAACTCAGTTCGCACGCTAAATTGTGTTTGTAAATTCCACGACAACCCTGCTTACCTTGAAACGCGCCAAATGTTCTTTACTTTCTTTATACTTGTTTTCTTAGACAAGAGATATGACAAACTGAAATGTTTCCGGACAAACTCTTTCAACCGACCTGACACATGCTGTGGTTAAAATAGACACGTGCGTTCCACTGTAAATCTGCATACCTTGAAACGCGCTACTTTTCTGAACTTTCTTTAAATTAGTTTCTGTATATAAGAATGTAGATTCTCATTCATCCAGGATATGTACTTGGAATAAGGAACGTAAAGCTGGTCTTTGGAAAGACCAGTTTTGCGTTCCTAATTCCTAGTTTCTGTATACCCTCTGTACATTTGTTTACCCAGTCAAAAGTTATGGCAACTCTTGAAACCGACTGAACATATTTGTTTAAAATAGACAAGTGAGTTCCGGGTAGCCGAGCTACCCTCTGCACGTGCTTAATCTGCAACCCATCGCATTTGTACAAGTTTTGTTTTTTAATCTGTATGTTTTGTGTGTTATTAGACCGTTATAGGTCCCTGCTTTTAGCTCAGTTTCTTTTCTTTTTGCTGTCGAGAATTATGTTCATTGTATTATTGTATATTTTCAAGCTCACCACACTCACGCTTTGTTACATGTATATAATAAACCCAGCTTTGCGCATGTATATATTCTTACTACAGTACAACTACATCGAACAATCACCGAAATGTTAAGGCACTCTTACCACAGTCACTGTATTACTGTACATTTGTGTTGCTCCTAAACTTTATTATGTCGATGCGCATGGATAAAACACTCCGAAAGTACGATTTCATTGAATTCACTAGCCCTATCTACATTGTAAAGCTATACTCTCTTTTAACCTATGTCTCTGCTTGAAGAATTACCCTTTTTCTATGAACACGATATTGACATAGAGGCAAATCTAAATCAAGATGACTGTTTCCTGGCTGATTTTGTAAACATGTGCTTTAATCCACTCGAACTCAGTCCTTCCAATAACTCTACTTACATCACCGATGACACGGAAAATGAACTTTCACACTGGCATGCCATGAGTTCTCATCAATCGAACTATTACTTGATGGTATTTTCCGATCACACGTTCACTCAAATAATCTATCTGATAGTTCTACGTTATCTGTTATCCACTTCAATGCTAGAAGCCTAAAAAAACACTACACTGAAATCATTGGACTATTACATAATTTAGATTTTCGCTTTACCGCAATTGGAATTTCCGAGAGTTGGGTTAACCCCTTAACGGAGGAGCTACACACTATCCCTGGTTACAAGCCGTTTTCGCTATCACGCCAGCATCGAACCGGGGGTAGAGTCATCCTGTATATAAGGGACGATATAATGAAATGCTCTGTTAGAGATGACCCCTCGCATATTGATCCTAATGGAGAATATGAATCATTATTTATTGAAGCTACAGATACCAACGGCTCATACGTTATAGGTATAATTTATCGACCCCCCTGGCAAAAACGTTGATTATTTAATACAAAGCTCATAGAAACATTCAATGTCCTAAAGCCAGAAAGGAAGAAATGCATCTTAATGGGAGACTTCAATATTGATCTCTTTAAGACCCATACACTTGGACCGTCCAGACAATTTTATGAAAATATAAAATCGTATTACTTTTCTCCAAAATTACTAAACCTACCCGTGTCAAGATAAATTCTGCAACCCTAATAGAGATAGATATCAGAGATAGCAAACCATTTAAACGATTATTTCTGTTCAGTTGCCTCAAACCTGGCCGCCAAAATATCTCCAACTGATTATAAAACTGCTTGACTCGTGAGAATCCAGAACAAATCATCTTAAGTCCTTGTACACCAGAAGAGATAACGAAAGTTATCAGAGATAGCAAACCATTTAAACGATTATTTCTGTTCAGTTGCCTCAAACCTGGCCGCCAAAATCCGCGATCTCCAACTGATTATAAATACTTTCTTGACTCGTGAGAATCCAGAACAATGGATCCGATCTTAAGTCCTTGTACACCAGATAGAGATAACGAAAGTTATTGCGGAATTAAAGGTTCGATCTCCTGGAATAGATGGCATCCGTATGTCGCTAATCAAACCCATCTCGCATCTCATAGCCTACATTCTACAGATACCAACGGCTCATACGTTATAGGTATAATTTATCGACCCCCCTGGCAAAAACGTTGATTATTTAATACAAAGCTCATAGAAACATTCAATGTCCTAAAGCCAGAAAGGAAGAAATGCATCTTAATGGGAGACTTCAATATTGATCTCTTTAAGACCCATACACTTGGACCGTCCAGACAATTTTATGAAAATATAAAATCGTATTACTTTTTCTCCAAAATTACTAAACCTACCCGTGTCAAGATAAATTCTGCAACCCTAATAGAGATAGATATCAGAGATAGCAAACCATTTAAACGATTATTTCTGTTCAGTTGCCTCAAACCTGGCCGCCAAAATCCGCGATCTCCAACTGATTATAAAACTTTCTTGACTCGTGAGAATCCAGAACAAATCATCTTAAGTCCTTGTACACCAGAAGAGATAACGAAAGTTATTGCGGAATTAAAGGTTCGATCTCCTGGAATAGATGGCATCCGTATGTCGCTAATCAAACCCATTCGCATCTCATAGCACTTCCTCTATCACATATTGTAAATCTATCACTCCAGCTTGGAACAATGCCAAACGCTTTGAAGGTAGCTAAAGTAACACCTGTATATAAATCCGGTGATAAACATCTAGCAAGTAATTACAGAACTATATCCGTTCTTCCCTGCTTTAGTAAAGTTTTCGAAAAGATTGTTGCCATTAGAATGACATCTTTCCTGGAAGCCCACAATATTATCAGTCCCAATCAATTTGGCTTCCGGACTAATCATTCCACATGTGATGCAGTGTTGGCACTATATGATAGATTAATTAGTGCAAAAGAAGATAAACAGTTTAGTATTGCCATGTTTCTTGATCTCTCTAAAGCGTTTGACACCGTCAACCACCAAATTCTGCTTCATAAACTCGAACACTATGGATTCCGAGGAATTACCAACGACTGGTTTTGCAGCTATCTGTCTCTTCGGTCTCCGTGCGTGTGCTATAACAATGTACTCTCTTTAACCAATGTCATAGATTGTGGTGTACCTCAAGGATCGATCCTCGGCCCCATTCTTTTTCTGGTCTATATTAATGACATAGCCAAAGCATCCGATATTCTAGACATAATCCTTTTCGCAGACGATACAAGCGCAGTTTCTTCCGACTCAGATTATGATCATCCAGTCGAAACTATGTCAAACGAGATCGCCAAACTTCATAACTGGTTTTCCTGTAATCTGCTGTCTCTCAACATACACAAAAAACAAATATATGCTTATCAAACCGACCAGATACACTAATCGTATTAAATCTAAACTGGTCCTCGATGGTAATGAGCTTGAATGCGTCAATACATTCAAATTTCTCGGCATTCTTTTTAATGACAAGCTAACCTGGCACTCATATATTGACGCACTATGCTCAAAACTGTCAAGAAATATAGGTATTATTAATAACTTTAAACATTGCGTGAACAGAAAGACCCTAATTCTTTTGTATTATTCGTTATTTTACCCCTACATATCCTACTGCAGTATGGTCTGGGCAAACACTTTTCGAACGCACCTTCAACCAGTAGTTGTCTTGCAAAAAAAGCTCATCCACATCTTAACTGCAAGTGCCAGACGTGCCCATACCAGCAACCTATTTGTAGAAATGAATATTCTACCTCTACATCTAGTAAATGACTACCTAATTCTGATATTTGCTCACAAATTCTTCTATCATTCGTGTTTTTCTTCCCTACTATTCGCGGAATTACTTCATTAAATTATCTGCACTACACAACTATCCAACAAGACAAGTTAACCTTAATCTGTACAGGCCGTTTTATCACTTACAACTCTCATTCTACTCCACCAAAACTAAAGGACGACGTATATGGAATTCATTGCCAGCCAGCCTGAAATGTCATGCCTCCAAGTTACTGTTTAAATACCGACTGAAAGACCTTTTTGCTCAATAAATTCGGACGCTGATATGGCTATCATTAATTCCAGCCGTAATTTCTTGCCTACCGGACACTCTTCATCTTACAACCAATTATCCATGCTCATCAATCAGTCTATTTCCAATCAAGTTATATGTGTATAATGCCTTGCTTACCTGTGCGCAGTCTCTATTAAATATTCGTCGGTTTTGTTGTGTGTGTGCGATATCTCTCGATAACTGATCTATTGCGGTGCCTTATTCACCTTACAAGTGTA
This sequence comes from Hanleya hanleyi, assembly GCA_036873755.1. Lineage (NCBI taxonomy): Eukaryota > Metazoa > Mollusca > Polyplacophora > Lepidopleurida > Hanleyidae > Hanleya > Hanleya hanleyi. The sequence goes on from JAVTVY010025933.1 coordinate 112,669, forward strand.
AATATTATATTCGCTTTATTCACCGAACTAGCATAAATATTGGAACATCGAAAACTGTATTGCAACTTTCCATACTCCTCTCGCCGTATACCATGAACATCTACTCAAGCTAATCTGGGACAAAACAAGCCCCCTGGGGTTTTATTCCCGCCTTATGTGCGGCTAATGTTATTTTTATCTTGATAACCTGTATATTCGATTATCTGCTGTATGTTTGGTGAATAAATTCAATTCAATTCAATGTCCACGTGAGAGTTCTAGGTATTACAACAAAAACAAGTTAATAACCCAGCAATCCGAATGTAATAAACACAACACACCAAAAACATGTACACACATTAAACGTTATACAGCAAACCGATTTATTTTTGCCTCAGCCATTTCATCAGCGTCAGTATTTTCATTGATGCCAACGTGGCTAGGCAACTAACAAAACATAATGATGAAATCTACGGTCATATAATTGTAGAATGTTCAAGATGGTGGGATGAGTTGAAGTTTCACTCCTAATCGCTTGAGGCGAGACAGTGAACCTGAGAATATGACATATGTTCCTCCTATAGTAGACCCAATACCTTCTAAAGCTGACAATAGATCTTTGGCTTCAGCAGTAATAATCGAACTATTACCTGAAATTCGACAAGTTATAATTTTTTAACTAAACACAGCAGCATGCGCTACCCTCTCGCCATTTATAGAACCATCTGCATGAATAGTTTGATGATATCTATATTATTCCCCCAATAAACCAAGTTCTTGTTTATACAAGAGATGGCCAGTGTCTGCCTTTTTATATTTCGTCATTTTAATATCTAACTCTGGTCTGGCTAACTGCCATGGTGAAACTGGTAAGAGCTTAAAATTCGACTAAGCTTAATACCAGCTGTTACAATGTTTAGTTTCTTTAAATACAAATCCACGTATTACGCGTTGAAAACACAGTTATATGCAGGATTTGAGCGACTAGATCGCATTTGTTTTATATATTGTCCACGAGAACAACACAGGGACCACAATCATGTATTCGACATGGAATCTCAGTACTTCGAGATAAACCGATGCTTAAAATATAATGTACTTTAAAATTTTGTCAGGAGTTTGGACAGTTAATACACGAGACACCCGGGCAATTAATATAATATAGTATTTTGGTGCTAACCTGATTTGCCTAAGCAAAACGGTTTCAAATCAAATCTGTTGAATACCCATTTAGGGTGTTTACCTGTTATATATTATGTATACTAGCACGTATTTGAGAGACTAAAATTTGTAATCCATTGCAATACATCTTGGATATTTAATATAATTTATCAGATAACACCATCTTGAACATTCTACGATTATATGACTAGAATTCATCAACAGATTGATGTTGTGTTTTGCTGGTTGCATAGCCAGGTTGGTATCAAAGGAAAAACTGAAGCCGATGAAGTGGCAAAGGAATCCCCAGATAATGAGGTTGATCCTTTTGGAATCCCGCATAGCAATTTCAAATCGTCTGTGCTTATATGAGAAAGCTGTTTCAATCTTTATGGGATGCTGCGGATAATAATAAACTTCACGTGTTTCAAAAAACTGTATGACATACTCATCTGAGCAGACAGAAACGTTTCGGCCAAGCCATGATTAGGCGATGTAGAATCGGCCATACACAATTAACTCACGAATATTTACTTAAAAATGAACCAGTCTCACGATATATTCCGTTCCACGAAGAACTCACAATGAAACATACTCTGCTCGACTGTATAAATTTTAAGATTGTAAGAGATTCTTTTTATCAAGCAGCTAGTTTTGAAGATCTTTTTAGTCGTGTAAAAGGAGACAACCGTATTTTAGGTTAGTTCAGGGAAATCAGTTTGTTGTATACATTGTAAATGTTAATGTATGTACATGTTTTTGGCGTGTTATGTTCATTACTTTTGAGTTGGTATTTTCTAACTTGTTTTTGTTGGAAATATATAGCTGAAATATTGCTGAACGCGACGTTAAACTCAATTTTCTCTTTCTATCCTGTATAGTTCAGGTTGGAAGGTCCCAAATTTCAATTATATGAAGTGACCCTGCTGCATTTTATGTAGTAGATATTTATTTGATGGGATTCAAATAGGGGATGATCTGCCGCAGTTGATATTTAGTTTTGCTTATATTTGATATCTGGTGAATGGTCACATCCCCAAAAGATTGACCAGTGTGTTGATGAGAATTAGACCATTCCATTTAAATAACTTGGAATGTTATACTAAACGTATCGAAATTATTGTAGTTTAGTTATATTTGCGTGTTGCAGAATTTGCTACATTCGGATTTAAGTTGAATTCCTGCCAGTTTGTATAAATAATATAATATAAAGTGGACAGCTAACGGTGACGTAGGTACATGTACTATGAATCTTGTAACCAGACGATAAATACTCGTTCATATGAGAGAGAGAGAGAATTAGGGTTTAACGTCGCATTC